>APFE030581826.1:0-30193 GCA_000404065.3 Pinus taeda
TTGCAGAAAAATGATATCAATTGGAAGGCCTAGCTGCAAAGCATTTCTGGGGTGTGTAAATCAATTTCAACAAAAAACATCTAGCAGTGGGAAACATTTTAGGGTGCTTGATGTTTGACTAGCTTAAAATTATAATTAAATTAAATCAAAACTTTATTCTGAAACAATATAAAATTAGTATAAACCTGACTTACAATGATGGGGGCTTACATAAACAATGTCGTGTCGTTCCAAAGTTGGGATTCCTCAATGTTTGACATTAATCAACATGCCATTTGTTCCCTTCCATTCAAAAGTTCAAGTTGGTTTCCTGATCAAGAAAGATCGATTGCATCCCTCCTTGAGCAACTCAATAATGATAAATGACCGAATTAGCACTTCAACATATAAAAAGTAGAATTGTGAAAAAACATATGTTTTGTAATGTTGCTTCTCGCCCATGCTTTTGCTCTCTTTAGAAAGTGATGTTCCTAACGTTTCTCCAAAGGGAAATTTTGACAATTTGCCAAACTGGTGCAGCTATAAAGACAGCCAAAAATGTTAAAAATGAGTACTATAAAAGAAAGTGTCTTATGTGTCATGCAACAAGATCAGAACCGTCTTGTCAATAATCAAGCTTAACATACTAAACTTTTAACGCATCCATTCATTCTATCAAAGCAATACATAATCTTGTATGAAACTTACCAGAGGTGAGTCTACTCCACATGAAGAAGCTACGAGACAACTGACATATTCTCAGCATGTTTCTCCTTATTTCCGCGTGTCACAAGAGGCAACTTCTAGACCAATAGAGGATGGTATAGAGAAGCATTCAAGCCACTCCCAAATAGTGCTCAAACTCATCTTGTATTACCAATAATCCTGAAAAGAGCACGTTCCATTCCTAAAATGGTGAAAACGTATAACGTCCCTTGCTACAATTTCACATCCAACAATCTTAGAAATAAACTTGACAACATTATGACAGTCACCACATACACGAAGGTTCTTTATTATTCAAATAGGGGCCCCAGGAGGTGTGTTCATAAGCCCAAATGCAATGGCTAGCTTCTCACTGTGATGATAGAGGACATGTTCCTTATGTTCATCCTCCATATAATGGAGGACAAAGTTTGTGTTCGGTACACAACCTGCCTCCTCCATTGGCCCGGCCAATGTATTCAACATTGCATGAACTTCCTCTATTTGTGGGTGTGATCTATCTTCTTACATGAATGCATGTACTCTATTCTTGACCTCAATCCAACTTAACCCTGGCTTCTTTTTAGCGTCTCTGTCTTTCATCATTTTTCTAACCTTGGCTGCATCATCCCACCTGCCAGCTGTAGAATAGATATTTGAAACCAGCACATATGCAGAAGTATTTTGCAGCTCCAATTCGAAAAGCAATTGTGCGACATGCTTTCCTATTCATATATTTCCGTGAACTTTGCAAGCACTGAGCAGTGCCACCCAGATACTGACATCAGGTTCAAATGACATCTTATTGATGAAATCTTCTACCTCGTCTAGATGACTAGCACGACCAAGAAGTTCAATCATGCACGCATGATGATCCATTCTTGGTGTGATGTTATGTTCATGCCTCATGGAATGAAAGTAATAATGTCCTCGATCTACTAGACCTGTATGGCTGCAAGCAAAGAGAACACCAAGGAAGATTATGGCATCTAGCCTAATGCCTGTCAGTAGCATTTTTTCAAAAAGTATCAAGGTTTCCACCCCATCCCCATGCTGAGCATGACCAACAATCATTGCGTTCCATGAGACAACATCACACTCAATCATCTTCTCGGAAACTTTCCGTGCATATTTTATGCCTCCACATTTGGCATACATAGTAACCAGGGCGTTGACCACAGACATGGGTGACTCAAACCCCATACAGAAAATGTGGGCATGGATGTGTCTTCCATGCTCAAGAACTGCTAGGTTGGCACACGCACTAACAATGCTAGCAAAAGTTGCCTCATCTGGCTTCAAACCAGTCTGTTGCATTTGACAAAAGAGTTTTAGAGCCTCTTCACTATACCCATGCTACACATACCGTGTAATCATTGCATTGCAGGAGATCACATCTTGTTCAGGCATTTTGTCTAACACTTGACGGGCATATTGTAGGCTGCCAAATTTAGCATACATGTCTACAAGAGCACTTCCAATGAACATATTTGAGTCAAAACCAGTCTAGATAATGTGGCCGTGAAGTTGTTTACCTTCTTCAAAAGCAGGTAAGCTAGAACTTACACTAAGAATGCTTGCATAAGTGAATTGATTCAGTTTCACACCTATTTGTTTCATTTGGAAACTAAGCTTTAAGGCCTCCTGATAATGGCCATTATGTGCATATCCTGCAATAATTGTATTCCATGAGATTAAGTCTCGTTCCTGCATTTTATCAAACACACATAGTGCATCTTCTATGGTTTGAGTTTTGGCATACATTGTAACAATAGCATTGCACACGGAAACTTGGGACTGGAATCCACTTCTGATAATGTACGCATGGACCTGTGTGCCAAACCTCAAATCAATGAGAATAGCACACGCATTGACGACATTGGAAAATGTCAACTCATTTGGCTTTATATCGGTCTGGTGAATTTGATCAAAAAACCTTGTGGCCTCGTCCGCTTGCCCATTTTGGGCATATCCTGCAACCATGGTAGTCCAAGAAACAATATTTCGAACCGGCATTAAATAAAACATTTGGCATGCACCATCTACTCTCCCAAATTTGGCATACATATCAACAAGAGCAGTCCCAACAAATACATTTGACTCAAATCCAAGCTTAACAACCGGTCCATGAATTTTCCTCCCATATCCTAAATCCGCCATGCTTGCACATGCACTTACAACACTGGCTAAGGTGAACTCATCAGGTTTCCTAACCATCCATTGCATCTAGCCATATAAATCCATGGCTTCAACTTGATCACCACATCGGGCATATGCCGCAATCATTGCATTCCTCGAAACTATGCTACGTTCATGCATTTTGTCAAACTGACACCGTGCATTTTCCACATGCCCACATTTTGCATAACCTGTAAGAATCGTAGTCCATGAACAGACATCTCATTCAGGCATTGTGTCAAACACTTGGCATGCACCCTTAATTGTCCCACACTTCATATACATGTCAATCATACAATTCCACAAATAGATGCTTGGCTCAAAGCTGGTGTTAACCATATGGCCATGAACCGTCTTGCCCTCTGCTAGGGCTCTTCTATTTCCGCACTCCAGCAAGCTACGAACATAAATATTAGGATCCACCTGAACAAACCTGCAATATGTAGAATTAAGAACACCTATATCATGGCTACTTCCGTATTCTTCTTTGGGATAATCTTTGAGAGAACCAAACTCTCTCCTCTTATTCACCTAGTACCTACACTCTAGATGAAACACCAATGTATTCAAAATGCTTCTCTGAGTATGATGATGGTGTCCGAGCTGTTTTAAACAGGTGAAATCCTGATAAGCACTCAGTGACATTCATCTTATCAGAGTTTCACCTGTTTAAAACAGCTTGGACACCATCATCATACTCAGAGAAGCATTTTGAATACATTGGTGTTTCATCTAGAGTGTAGTTACTCAGTACAAGTAAAGCTAGCTTCATGTTCTCACCCATAATAATTGCCTGGTTTGTGACCAACATCATGATAGGACGGTATAATATTGTGAAATATTATCTTGGAGCATTCAAGGCATTCAACCCATATTATATATACTATTACTTTCATGAATATCACTATTAAGGATGAATATCACTAATAAGGATGGGTGATGCTTGGAGGTGTAGTCTTATGTATAATAGGTATTGATTATTCACATGATGGTATGTGTCTCATTTTATCATATAGTATACTTGGAACTGTTTTCTAACTCAATTGATAAATCCATACCAATGATTTTCTCAAACAAAATTCATAACTTCATCCCAATTATTTATGTTAGAGCTAGAAACACTAACATCAATGCTTTGTTCTGACTGGATCTAGGTGTTGAGGCCATGTTTGCAGACTTGGGCCATTTCAACAGGAAATCAATCCAGGTCCAAGCTATATGTCAAGGATAGAATTATTAGTATTTCATCATACCTGCATGCTTCATCCTCAAGTTTTAGTACCATAATGAGAAATTTGGGTTGTTTGTTGTAGCTTTCTTTATGTGTGTTGGTTTACCCATCTCTGCTTATCACATATACGAGACAAGCAGCTTATTTGATAAAAAAACCCAGGGGACATAGGCTCTACATTTTACAAAGCAATACCACAGCCTGTGTATTGGTCAATGTTCATTGTTGCCACTTTAGTAGCCATTGTAGCCAGTCAAGCATTGATTACAGTGACATTCTCAATCATAAAACAGTCCATGGCTCTTACCTGCTTCCCTCGAGCTTATTTTCCACCACAGGGATGAAAGAGGTTTCATTATTTCATATCATAATGTACTGATATTCGGTATATAATGAAAATTATAAGCATTTACCATGTTTTAAATATGCATTCATTTTTTAAATTTATGGTAGATTATCTATGCTTTTATTTAGCAGACATGTTGCTCATCAATCTAGGGTGGAGACTAATGAGCATGCAGGACCTTTGAGTCTATATAGACCATACATATGAATCATGATTTGAAATCTTGTCATTGTAGAAGAAGATTAACAAAGTTTTGTGAGTTTTAGGTTATCATTAGATAGGTAAAAGATGGACAAGATGTCACAATGTGTTTTTAAATTATGTTTTGGAAGAGGTAAAAGTTTTGAGACCGTTTTCAATTTACTTCAATTTTGATAGTGGACATGTGAGTTGGGCTATATGGAGATAATTAGAGCTATTTAATCCTGCTCATTGTTTGGTGAATTTTAGATTCAAAGTTTGTCTACCAAATGTTTTACAGCGAATTGACAACATTGGCTAGCTTGCTGCTTGAATCTGCATAAGCTCTTGAAACGTCACCACTTATGGATTACCAGTGGAGAATAATAGCATATATATGGTTAGATACTTTATTTTTCTTACTTATATTGTTACTGGTCTTGATGGTGTTGTTTTGGTTGTGACGAATTTTAAGAAGAATTGATCACGCTCCTTTGGAAGTGCCAGCCCTTGATTCTCAATTGTGATGTAAAATATAGGAAAATAGAAACATTTGAATTGTTGTATTGATAATATGTTGTTTTTATTAACTTTTGGGACTTGGAAAAACTTGTTTCCTTCATTGGTGAGAATATTAGAAGGATAATTTATGATAAATAGTGCACGGGACATCGTTTACACACAATATTTTGCTTATACTACCCTTCACTCTGTTTTTTGCTATCTCTGAAGGCGTTTATCTATCATTTGTATTGAATAAGGTGCCACAGGGAGGTTGGTGTCCCTTCCTAATTGCAACAATTTTTCTGACCATAATGTTCTCTTGGAAATATGGAAGGCATAAAAGTATAAATATTTAGCACATTAACTATAACTCATTATCATCTACCCTTGCTTTCAAGAATGTCCATTCACATGTTGCTATTCTTCCATACACTACTATTACTTATCCATATTCAAAACACACATAACTAATAGTTTCAAGTGTAACTCAATATCATCCACCCTTGCGTTCAACAATGTCCATTCACATGTCGCTATTCATCTACACACTATTATTTATAAAATATCTATATTCAACATACACATAACTAACAATTTCAATTGCAACTCTTTATCATCCACCCTTGCTTTCAACAATGCCCATTCACATGTCCCTATTCTTCCACGCTCTATGCCTTACGGCGTTTCCTTTGCAACATCAGGTGCAAATGCTAGTTTAAAATACTTTCTTTATTTTTATTTTACTTTTTCTCTTTCGAAATAATTTAAAATACCCCTTTCTCTTTAAAAATAATCTAAGATACTCCTTTGGCTTTATTTTGTTTTGTTATTTCATCTCCGAGATCTGACTGGCAAATTTTCCCCTTTTTTATTAAATTGTTAACCGACAAAAGGGGAGGGGAGCGGAGTCGCACACGATAGACGCATAGTTTAATTACTCTCAGATTACTTTCAAGATGTTTCGAGAGAGCAACAGGGCATCTTCAATTGTGAAACATCGTACGTCCTTGATCGATTAACAAGATGTATAATTTCGATATCAGCAGAATGGATGGAATTGATGAGCCGAAGGAGGAGGAAGTTGCGGCCTCGGATACTTTGGCGGAAAAGAATTTCGACATGGACAGAAATATAGAAGGTCCAATATCTAGTTCTTCATTGGCCACGGATGCGGATAATGATAGCGAGTTCTTCCTTTGTGTGATATGCCTGTAAGTTCGTAAATTCGTTCCCCATTAAATTGATAAAGTTAGCGCCTGTTTTTTTTGTTTTCTTCAGCTTGTCATTTTGGAAAAATCATCTCAAATTGCCAATGCCTCATATATGCATTTTGACATATTTTGACGTTTTCCATTGAGGCGCAAATTTTGTTAACAAAAACTCATTCTGATAAACTGATGGATACCTGGTTATAATATTGTGATGTCAAATGTAACGAAAAAATAAGAACCCTTTGGAGCTTTTTACTGGATAGAATAGCGTTCTTATATATATATATACCTTCGTAATTGGAGATTTGTCAGGATGTATTACCATTCTTGAATGAACTATTAATATTAACACAGCCTAATTATTTAGGGAGCTGTTTTTAAGTGCAAGTTTTTTAAAAGTTTTTCGGTTTATTTTTCGATTTAATTTGCTTAAAAATTGGTACTGATTCACTCTGCACAATTGCACAATTGAACTGTCCAAAGAGTTTTTAAGGTGCTGAATCTGCTGAATCCATATACGTAATTAAAAACCAATTTAAACAACACAAATCAAGATATCACCACAATTTATTTATTTATTTTATTTTTTATCAAATTTCAACCCGAAATCTGCTGTAAACTCTAAAAAGTCTTACTTAAAACAACTCCAATGACTTATTCATTATTTGAGACTAAAATTGTATATGCCCTCGTAATTGGAGATTTGTTAGGATATATTGCCATGCTTGAATGACCTATTAAATACAGTCTAATGACTTAATATTCATTATTTGAGACTAAAACTGCATTCGATGCTACCTGGAAGCTTCGTTAAGACACATCTGAATTTGAAGAAGATAAGTCAAAATTATAGAAGAAATAAAGGAATCCAGCTGCATTTTGCTTTGTAGCCCATGGGGATTTTGGAATATATGTATATATATATATATGCCCTCGTAATTGGAGGTTTGTCAGGATGCTTTATCATGCCTTAGTGACCTATTAAATACAGTCTAATGACTTAATATTCATTATTCAGAATATTATTGCGATCGATGCTACCTGGAAGCTTCGCTGAGACACATATCTCATTTTGGAGAAGAGAAGTCAATTTTATAGAAGAAAGAAAGCAATCCAGCTGCAATTTGCTTTGTAACCTAATGGGGATTTTGGAACCTGCCTTTTAGATAAAGATAATTAGGGCCTTTTCCTTGCCCTTGGAGGAGATCTTTCTCCACGGAGATGACCACCCTGGGGAGGAACTCTGAGGAAGAGTCCATATCCATGTAATTGCTTTTGGCAATTCATAAATAATGATAACGTTGTGTTTCAGCATTAAGATATTGTAATGAGCAGATTCATGCTTATCTGCCCTCTTCAAACTCCCACACCGTTCTCCTTGTTCACAATTGTGCACATTAAAACACATATTAACCACCATTTGCTCCTACTCTTAAGATGGATTGTTCCAAAGAGGCAAGTGAAGAATATTGCTGAAAGTTATCATTATCTTGGCACAAGGAATTTTGTATTAGGAGATCCTTCCACCTTTGTTTTTTGGCTCGTAAATTAGAGAAATTGTATTAAATATACAAAATATTACGTGCTGACTAAAGCAGGGTTAGGATTCCCACACTAGAAATTGAGGCTTCGTGTTTTCAGAGTTCTAAACTGAAAATTCTAACTTTTTTCGTTTTTATTTTGTAAAATATGTGTTGTATTTATGCAGAAATATTTACTAGCCACAAACCAACAAGTGAAAAGGTATATATGATGGACCTCATATCCTCTTCTCTAAAGCTTGAGCATCATTAATCAACAAAGCACCTTTGGCCAAAAATTTGGGATTTACCTCACATGACTCAAAAACAAACTTACACTTGATGTTCTAGATGGAAAACAAGGCAGAAACTCTCAAGCATTTCCAAGTCCCAATAAAGAAGATGTGAATTAGATAAATGCAATCACCAAACAAAGATGCTCGCTAGTGAATCCTTTCTTAGAGGAGAATAGGGTAATGGTCCTGAATGTAAGTTCATCAATTTCTACCAAAATGACACTCTTTGATCACCATCTCTTTTTCAAAGGAGAGGAAATTGTGATCACTTGTACATACACCTACTTGGTCATTATTCACAAGCCCTTGGTTCAGCTACATCATGCACTATAGCCCTGAGTTAGCAAAGGATATGGTTCCCTTGCTCTTCTTGAAAGACATTGTTTCTAGTACCACTTCCAGGACATATCATCCAAGATGTCACTCCTGAATACTCTAGTTCGTCCCTTTGTCCGATATGGTTTTGGAGTGTGGGGTCCTGGGTTATCAGTGTAGAAAATCCATGAAATTTTGCAACTACTAATATGAACAATTTGAAAACTACATTCTTTTCATATAGACACATAATTTCTCTACTAGATTTTGTGGTGGAATAGAAACAAAAATAAACACACCATCAAATAATCAAGGCACAAAATTTTCTAGGGAAGCCAACTGGGAAAACCCTCTACTTTGATTGAGATTTTTATTGAAGAAATTTGAGCAATAGATCTCTTACAAATACAGCTTGTTCTAATAGTGAATACAATTTGATTCTCTCTGCTTGTACTAAGCTGAGACACTCCTTGCAAGACCTTAGATTTGCTCCTTGATTTCCACCTATTTCTTGTGCATAGGCTGCTCCTAAATTCTTGTGCAATTCCCAAGGAAATTCCGCTCTCTAATATTGCGCACAAGCTACTCTTGGCACACGTTTCTCTTATTTTTGATTCTCTCTGCTTATACTAAGTTGGAACACACCTTGCAAGACCTTTGATCTGCTCCTCGATTTCCACCTAATTCCTTGTGCATAGGTTGCTCCCAAATTCTTGCGCAATTCTCAAGGAAATTCCTCTCTCCAATTTTGCACACAAGCTACCCTTGGCACACCTTTCTCTTACAAGCTCCACACATAAACCTATGCAGCCTTCTCACAAACCTGTGAGATCTATTGTCTTGCCTCACCAACTTGTGCTCACAAGACAATGATCAAATCTGTGCCTTCATCTTCCTTCTAAGTTTTAATGCAATTCGAATGGCTAAAGTTAGCAAGTTCTAATTTTAGGAAAGTGCTTTTGTGATTGATTGAGTTAATTGAGTTAACTAACTCATGCAACTCATATCATCTCAATTCTAGAACTTGAGATTCAATCACTTGTCTTTTTCCCAAATTAACTCGCACTAGAAGACAATAAACTTGGCCTTCCACTTTTGCACATTAGTTAACTGCTTCATAACTCATCCTAACTTTTAGGAACTAATCCTAAATTATAGGAACTCATCCGAATTTGTAGGAACTCATCCTAAATCTTAGGAATTCGTCCTAACTTATAGGAATTAGCTCCTAACTAGGAATTGATTCCTAACTTATAGGAATTGGTTCCTAACTTATATGAACTCGGGCATGCTAAGGAAGAACTTATTAAGGTCCCTTTGATCAAGGCTTAAATAAAGGAACCCTTTCTCGCTACCATTTTCAACACTCCCTCTTAGCGAGGAAGGTGCTTTTGGAAGAACCTTGTCCACTTGGATCTGTTTCCGACACTACCATGTTCTCTGCTGCTGCAGCGACTCCCTTTAAACTAAAAGACTTCCCTGCTTTCTTATGCGGAATCTGATTTAAAGACCTGCTCTTTCCCACCATGTTCAGTGAGTCCATTACTTCAGTCATAAGTGCCATGTACCTTGTATGCCTATGTGGCTGCTTCCATTGGTTGAAAGTGATACTAGAAGATCCAACTCTATTGATCCCCCTTAAACAAATCTTCTGCCCACTTGGCTCGAACTCTCCCTATACTGGAAGTCTGTAATTGAGTGGCTGCCTCCACTTGCCTTGGGCTATGCTTCTCATTATCCTGCTGACCAACCCTTATGCCAACTAGCATAGACTCAAATTGAGATACTGTTTGAGGCTCCCTCTTGAGAGTTCTATCTTGCTCTCACTCAACCACCACTTCCCTACTCTGAGCTCTCCCTGCCTTGCTGCTCAAGGTTGCACTTGTCTCTACCTGCAACTTGTAGAGATTCTTCACCCTCACACCTATCTGCTTCTTACATCTAGAAGCTAAGTGCCAGAGGTATGCCTTGCCTTTGCTGAAGATGATATCACATCTCTTGTCCTCAAGGGTGGCT
Organism: Pinus taeda; assembly: GCA_000404065.3. NCBI lineage: Eukaryota > Viridiplantae > Streptophyta > Pinopsida > Pinales > Pinaceae > Pinus > Pinus taeda. The sequence continues at coordinate 10,482 of APFE030581826.1, forward strand.
ACCAAAAAAAGATTCTGCTTCAAACCTGGAGCATAGAGAATATTTTTGAGATGAAGAGGATTGAAGAAATTTCAACCCCCACTCCAGTTATCAGTTATCCTTATCACTCCATGCATTTAGTTTTAAATCCAAGCATAATAAAAATTCTAAAATCTTGAAATGATAATATTTTTTTTCTGAAAACACAAATTTAGAGATTTCACAACTGCTGAAATTGCAGAAATAAAACGCAACAAAATTATGACAGCCACACAGAAAATAACACCGTGATTTTTGGTTAATGTGACCTCGGAAAAACTCCCTACAACTCTTGGGGAAAACCAGTTTGAGAGCTCTTCTTTATTTCTGAAAATGCTTTTATAGAGAAACTGAAATACACAGTAAAAATTCCAGCAACCACAAATTACAACTTATCTCGATTTTTGTGCTTGAACTCCACCTCGAAAATCGTGCCAATTAGCAAACAACCAAAACAAAAGTTTTCCAGCAATAAAACAACATTAAATGATGTACGCACTGCCTCGAAAAATGTGCCCAAAACTTGCTGTATGTATTGTGGACTGTACGGATTTCAACAAAATGGCTGCCTCAAAAATCGTGCCCAAAACCTGCCTCGAAATTTGTGCCCTTGATGCTATCATTTTTTCTTGATTTTTGTGCCTTTCTCTTGCTGTACGGTTTTGCCTTGGGATGCGTGCCAATAAAAGCTGTTGCCCAGATTTGCTGAAATGTCTTCTCGCTGCTCTCCTTCACTTCCTCATTGCTCAAAAATTTTCTCTATGCTCTCTCTTCTCTTTCTCTCAAATGCTCATGAAAGAATGAATGATCTTTTCCTCTTCTCTTTTCCTTTTACTTTCTAAATGACCTCTTGGGTTACCTTAAGATCTAATGGTTGAGATTTATTTAGATATAGGAATGAGAATAAATGTACATTTAGTTCTCACTTTGTATTTTTTAACTCATCCACTTAAATAAAGACCCACTTAGCCTTTTATTTCCATAGTCCCTTTTTCACTTTTTAATTCTTTATTGACTTTAATAAAGTCACCTTTAAATTAGAATGTAACTTTACCACTTATAAAATCACGTTTAAATTAGAATGTACCTTTACCACTTATAAAGTCACTTTTAAATTAGAATGTAACTTTACCACTTATAAAATCACTTTTAAATTAGAATGTAACTTTACCACTTATAAAGTCACTTTTAAATTAAATTGACTTTACCACTTATAAAGTCATTTTAGGAGAAAAGTAAAAAAGAAATTTGGACACTTTTCCCTAAGCCAAAGATCAAAGCCTTAGGGAACCACTTGTCCTTTGGTACCCAAATTTTAACACTCCCTCATATTGAGGAAAGTGTTCCTCACCACTCCCATCTTGTCTCTGAAAGTAGACATGCTTGCCACGTGGTAAGGCTTTGGTGAAAATGTCCGTTACTTGCTCATTTGTGGAAATGTACTCAAGCTTGATAGCTCCCTTTTGGACATAGTCTCTAATGAAGTGATACTTGATCTCAATATGCTTTGCCCTGTCATGAAAAACTGGATTCTCCCTGAGTTTTATGCAACTTTGATTATCATAGTAAATTACTGAAGGTCTCAACGCCTAACCAAATAGACCAAACAACATCTTGCGAAGCCATATGGCCTCACAACTAGCCAAACTAGTAGCCATATACTCTACCTCAGCTGAGCTCAATGCAACTGATTGTTATTTCCGGTTGATCCACGACACAACTGCCGAACACAACTCAAAACAGAATTCGGAAGTACTCTTCCTATCTGAAGCACAACCTACCCAATCTGAATCCATGTACCCTGCCAGTCTCACTCCATCACCCTGTCTATAACCCAAACCAAAATCGATAGTCCCCCGCAAGTAACGAAGAATGTGTTTTGCAGCCACCCAGTGCACTCTCATGGGCACACACATGAACGGACTCAATGTTAACTGCAAAACATATATCTGGTTGAGTGTTGACCTAACACATCAAACAACCAATCAGTTGTCTGCATTGAGTAGGATCCACCAACTCGGAATCAAAAGCATGAAGCTTCTTCTAGTTAGTGATCATAGGTGTAGACATGGGTTTGCAGTCCTCCATGTGAAATCTGATAAGAATACCCACAATGTACTTCCCTTGTCCCAAGAAGAAATGCCCCTGCTCTTGCCACACCTCCAATCCTAGAAAATAATGCAGCAAGCCGATATCCTTCATCTCAAACTCTGAAGTAAGATCTCTCTTGCAGCCCTCAATGAGTCTCTCTGCACTAGTGATGATCAAGTCATCAACATACAACACCAGAATGAGAGGCTCCTCACCCACCACAATGAAGTATAGGTTCAGATCAGCCTCACTCTTTTGTGAAATCCAACTACTGCAAGTATGTATCAATCCTCGAGTACCAAGATCTAGGAGCTTGCTTCAGGCCATAGAGTGCCTTTTTCAATCTACATACATGGGACTCCTTCCCATGCACCTCAAAGCCTTGCCGCTGCTCAATATAAACCTCCTCCTGAGTGAAGCCATTAAGAAATGCGGTCTTCACATCCATTTGGTGGATCTTCCAACCCATCTCTGCTGCAATCGATATAATGGAGCGAATAGATGTATATCGAGCTACGGGAGTGAAGGTCTCCTCCTAGTTAACTCCCTCTACCTGTGAGAAGCCTCTCGCCACAAATCGAGCCTTGAACTTCTCGATGCTGCCATCTGCAACATGTTTTATCTGGTAGAGCCATCTGGAAGTAACAACTGATTTACTTTTAGGCCTCGGCAATACCTCCCAAACATCGTTCTTCATGATAGAAGAATACTCCTCCATCATGGCCTCTCTCTAGACCTGCTGGTTGGCTGCCTCCTCATAACTAGAAGGCTCATAGTTAACAATGCTTATTACCAATGCCATGTAACTACAAAACCGCTCAGGTGGTTTACTCTCTCTAGCTTGTCTCTTTGGCCCAGTAACTGATGTGGCCTCGTGCAAGGTATCTTGAAGCCACTTGGGCTTCCTCTTCCCTGAGCATACTTCTTTTGAAGTCACTTGGGCTTCCTCTTCCTTGAGCATACTTCTCTCACAAGAGTGAAAGAATCCTCATCATCATCAGAAGCCTGAACTCATGAAGGCCTGCCAATTGACCTCATGCCTGAATTTGTGCCTATAGATGTTGAAGTATCATGCAAATTATCCATTAGTGGACTACCCTGTGAACTACTCTGCGGACTACCCTGCATGCTGCCTGAAGAACCACTTGCCTGACTCTGAGAGCCACTGCTCACTGATGGACCTGACAATGTAATCGATGTACCTCCTGATCCCTGACCATTAGATTCCTATGACTGACTCAGCTGCTCTTGAAGGTCTGGTGACTCTGGATACTCTAACTCTCGTGACCTCCTGAAAGCTTTCTCCTCCTCGAACTTCACATCTCGCATGACAATCACTTTCCTCTGTGCAGGAATATAAATCCGATAAGCTTTCGAGGTCTCGCTATAACCCACAAAGATGCCCTTGTCTACAATGGTCTCTAGCTTGGTCCTGTTCTCCTTGGGGACATAGGAATATGTAAGGCATCCAAAGATACGAAAGTGTCCAACATTAGGTTTCTTCCCAGAAAAATCCACCTCCGGAGTCACATTCCCAAAGGCACGATGTGGACTCCTATTCTGCAAGTACATAGTAGTGTTGCAGGCCTTTGCCCACAAAAATAAAGGTAACCCCTGATCATGAAGCATGGCTTTGGCAGCCCCTGCAATGGATCTGTTCTTCTTCTCTACAATCCCATTCTGCTGGGGGTAGTAATGAACTGTGAACTCCCTTCTAATGCCTACCTCAACATAAAAATCAATAAACTCACCGAGGGTATACTCCCCTCCATTGTCCGACCTGAGGACCTTGATCTTCTTACCTGTCTAGGTCTCCACAAGAGCTTTGAACTCTTGAAACCGCTTGAAGACCTCACTCTTGGTCTTTAAGAAATAAATCTAGGTCTTCCTGGAGTGGTCATTAAAGAATAAAACATAGTACTCATAGCCACTCAAGGATACATGAGACATTCGACCACTCACATCGGTATGAATCAAGTCAAGGATCTCGGTCGCTCTGCTGTCACTGCTGGGAAAAGGGGATTTGGCAAACTTCCCCATAGCACATCCTTTGCATACATCAAGGTGACCAGAACTGAATTTTGGCACACCAGTGGTGATCTCCCGCAATGTACTCAAGGCTCCATGATACATGTGCCCCATCTTGCGGTGCCAAATCTCACACAACTCTGAACTGCTAGGTCTACTGTCGGTCTTGTCTCGAGTTCTGCTACTCAATGCCATCAGGCGCTGGAATTAGAACTTGTACACCTTGGCATGGCACACACCAATCTCTCTCATTGAAGAAGCTAGAGTTCCCTTAGGATATATAAGCACCTGCCCTCTCCTGAACAACACATTATACCCTCTGTCCTCAAGTGCTGATACAGATATCAGGTTCTACTTCATTCCAGGCACATATAGAACATCTGACACTTTCAAGGGAGGTTTGGGACCTGGGTCCTTTATCAAATGTCAATGTCCCCACATCGACTGCTCTAACAATGCTGTCATCACCAAGTACTACCTCCATATTAGTACCACCCTTTGAAAGCTCTGAGAAGTACTCTCTGACTCATGTCATGTGGCGGGAAGTGCCAGTGTCAACATACCAAATGCTAGAAGATGCTTTGCTAGTAGTGGGGAATGCACACTCCCTTTGAACCAGTATGGCAGGTGATCCTGCACTAGTGGCCTCACAAGCTATGAACCCAAACTCTTGATCAAAGCTCTCTGAGAAGCTCTCTATCTCTGCAGAAGCTGCCATGGGTTTGTCTCTCCCTTTCTTGTTCTTCTTCTCCGGACACATAACAACATAGTGTCCCAACTTTTGACAATTCCAACATTTGACTTTGGAATGGTCCTTCTCCTTGTTCTGCTGCTTGCCTTTACCTTTGCCTTTGCTTCCACTGTTGGAAGCTTGCTTCTTTGCTATGCCCTTCTTGCCTCTTGCTAAAAATGCCACATTGTCATCTTCCTCCACTTGTTTGGCTGCCCCAAGATGGTTATTTCTGATCTCATTTTGAATGCAATCATCCCACAACCTCTCCCAATCGGGAAGGTTTTCCCGTGCAACAATGCCATCCACAAAATTCTCTCAAGTTTTGGGAAGACCATTCAAAGCAATCCTCACCAACTTAATGGGTGCAATGATCTCACTACGACTGCCAACTCATCTCTCACTGAAGTGATCTTTGTGAGGTACGCTGTAGCACTGTTAGTCTTAGCCATTTTAATGGCCTTCAGTTTCTCCTTTAGGACCATTTTTCTGTTTTCATTTGAGCTTTGGTAAAGACTAGTCAAAGCTGTCCACATCTCATGTGCATAAGTCTTTCCTCTCACATGAGGAATGACTTGGTCTTTGATTCCTTCTAGAATCAATCTTTTTGCCTTAACATTCTTTTTGTTAAACTCTGCCAACTGTACAGGGTTAGCAAGTACTATTATTAGGTTCTATGTGGTATTTACCATAATGCCCCAGACTTCTGCCTCCTCAAAGATGCTCTGGATTCTCTCCTTCCATGCACTGTAGTTATTCTGCCCATCCAACCTGTCTTCCACTCTCAAACCCAAAGACATGTTTCACTGTCCTACCAAACCGAAATTTTCAAATTTGTGGTAAAGGTTTCTGTTTTCTGTGTAAAAATCAATTTACTGTAATTTTCACTTTACTGTCCCAAGCTGCACTTTTCATCCAACGAAGCTCTGATGCCATGAAGAAATTTCAACCCCCACTCCGGTTATCAGTTATCCTTATCACTCCATGCATTTAGTTTAAGATCCAAGCATGATAAAAATTATAAAATTTGGAAATGACAATATTTTTCTGAAAACATAAATTTAGAGATTTCACAACAGCTGAAATTGCAGAAATAAAACACAACAAAATTATTGTTGGAAATAATTTGGGGGGGGGGGTGAATTAGTATTATCAAGTCAATAACTTTTCATTTTCATAATCAGATTTATATACGCTACTTCAGTTAATGGAACTCGCGTGTACACGCAATTGTGTTTAAGGCAACTAGCGTATATCTAGCAAACTTATGATTCAATTAATTCATCATATGTTGATCTTTAATCAGTGCATCAGAACTTCATTAACCATATAAACAGTAACTAGGTGCAGTAAAAACAGAACAGACCATCACACATAAGAAATACACATGAACACCAAGATTTAAAGTGGAAAGCCAATGCGGGACAAAAACCACTTACTGCTATCTTCTTTTAATATAAGAAAAACCTGTTTACAATCTTGTACTGGCACAGACTCATACCAGTACGCAGGCACCCACCTGCAAAAGGCTACAATTTTCTCTCGTTCTCCAGCTTCTACTGGAAGGGAGCTACAACCCCTTGGCTCTTGTACTAGCCGATATATTTAATAGAACGTAAGCGCCGACCTACAGAAAGCTACAACCCTATCTTGTTTTCAAGTTGTTACTGGAAGGGAGCTCCAAACCCCTGGCTCTTGTACTAGCCGATATGTTTACCAGTACGTAGGCGTCAACCTACTAAAGGCTTCACCCTTCACTTTTCCTCCAGGGACCATGTTTCATAAATTTTTAGATTGGATACTCCTCGAAGACAACACCATAATTTAAAGGCCACGTTTCATCCAATTTTCATACTGGACCCATCAACAACATTGAAGCTCAAAATCAATCACCACTGCAATACAATCATTGCATTAACCCATCATTGAATACTCAATCATCAATCCTTGAATCACCCAACAACTGAATCATTGAAGCCCTGTCATCAAAAGACAGTCACCAGAACACAGAGCAGAACCTGGAACTTTGCAACAATCACTAGAACCAACTGCAAATTCAGATATCATATTTCATAATGTATACGCTACTCTAACGAGTTAAACTAGCGTGTTTACGCTCTTTTATCAAAGCGAACCCACGTACAGATCTACAAATAATAACTTAAACACGTCACAACTATTTCAAAATTCAATCATACCTAGATCATAACATTTGCAGAATAAAACATGCGTCAGTATTCAGATCTAGTCTATCCATGATCAAATCACATAATGATAATACATTCCAAGCCTTAAGATCTTGATCCATCATCCATCTTCATCCACATAGGTGCATCTTTGGTTCAAAGCATCACAAACCCATAACCTGCATATTGGATCTCACACTTCATAAGATATTCAATACTTGCACACTTGGCCTAATGATTTTCTCCTCCTTTTATAGTTTTAGGCCTTTCTCAATACCATGGAACAAAACCACTTAGTACCAATACCTTGGACCAAATACTTAGGGTCAATACTTCGGACCAGATACCTTGGACCAATACTATGAATCAAAATACCATGGACCAAATACCTTGGACCAACACTTGGTTTTCCAAGATATACGTGCCTTTCCTTCTGTGAAAGTGTGTGTACATTGTATGCTTCATTTGGTCTGTTAACCCGCGTGTATACTCTTCTTTGTCAAGGTGAACCTGCATATACCTCTTTCTGATCATTAATTCATTGCTATTGACCTGCTGCACTATGATCTATCATTTGAGTGAGTTGCCATCAAGGACAACACCTGTATCATAATGCCAACAATCTCCCCCTTTGGACTTGATGGCAACAATAACACCAAGTCACTCTCCCCCTTTGACATCAAGGGCAAAGGGTAGACCGAGATATTCTCTCCCTTGATATACATTATGCTGTCAATCCTCCCCTTGAATACATGCTGAAATCTCTGATTGAACTTCCCCTTTGTACATGCTAAGATGTATTAAACCATCCTTGCTCTCTCTAAGCACATGCAGAGTCTGCAAAAATATTTTTCAAAAGAATAACATGACTCTACAACTCAACTAAGTGAGTATGACCTTCCTATCACTAATGACTCGTACATACATCAATCTCTCAACCAAGTGGGGATACACCATTTTGACTCATCCACCCAACCAAGTGGGGATATACCAAATGTTTATATATGACTGAAATAAAAATTATTACATCATCCTTCCCATGCAAAGTGGGGTTACAAATTAGGTCTTTTTGCATGACCTTTACATCAAATGGTATACATGACTTTTTATAACAAAGACCAATGATCTAAACAAGCCCATGATAATCATCAACAACTATCATACACCATGTATGATCTGCACCATAAGCATTTGTCCACAACATCCAGAATTATAACCTACAATACCATTCTCTTGGCCAAACTACAATAAAGTGCCACTTAAGTGATCATCCATGAATCTTATTTGAATACCAACAATGTGACCCCAAGTATCATCTGAGATAGCAAGATGTATCATTTAGCCACATAAGCATCATCACCAAAGACTTTTAACCATAAGCCAACAATGCATTATTCGAAGCATATGCTCCCCCTGAACCTGTTCCATCTATTCACTGTCAGATCTGATCATGCATATATCAACAAGAAGTATCAAGGCATCATCATTAATCAGATATACATCAAGTTAACTTGTGAGGATCAAAAGTACTTCTAAATAACATCTTATGAGTACCAACACATTTCCACACATTATCAGCAGATTGTAACCATCATCAAACAGAGCAAATAATTGACTGAACCATATCAGACCCTTTATCCTGAGTCTGTTCCACTGCTTTTCCTCAAACCAACATATACGCAACTATGTAGCTTCGAAGTCGCATATATACGCGACTTGTCTTCATGAAATTGTGTATGAGATTTAAAACAATGAGGTTTCACACTTTCAGCTCCCCTGAGTCTGTTATGTCTGTGCACTATGCCATGCCACATTTTTCTGACTGTACTTCCTTCTTTTTCCATATTTTCGACTGTGATGATGTTTTCTCTTTTTGGTATGGTGCCTGAAATCTTCTCTTGCATTCCTTTGCTATATGTCCAAGCTTGTTACATGCATAACATCTTACACGTTTCATATTCCTTCTATAACAATTAATGGCTTTGTGACCAAACATATTGCAAGAAAAACAATATCTCTTAAAGTACCTGGAATGTGATGATCTTACTGTGCGACGGTCTTGAACCATTCTACTTCTGCATCTCGCTGCAACATGTCCAAAATTATGACATACATAACACTCAACATTATTCATCGGAGAAAATAACGGACTATCACTTCCATAGTTTGGAGTAAAGGATTTTCTTTGAATGATTTCTTTCCTTGGTTGTTGATGGGGTTGACCTCTTATCTCCTTGTTGAGCATTTCAGGGTTTGCATTAGAGTTCCTTGTCTCACCTTGTGAGCTAGATTCACCTTCAACAGATTCATAAAAACCAAGACCACTTTTGATAGCAGGAGATCTTTGACTACTAGGAATATCATCCAAAATCTTCGTACTGTCTTGAAATCGTAACAGTTTATCTTTTTATTCTAATTTACTTTTTAAGATATTTACCTCAACCTGATGTTGTTCCCTCTTTTCCAGATGTTGCTTCTTCAAGATTTCTTCAGCCTTTCTTCCTTCTTCCACTTGTTGCCTTAATTTGAGAATCTCATTTTCTTGATCTTTATCTGCTTAAGGTAGTTCTTCATTCCGCTTGTTTTTTAATCATATCACTTCATCCTGCAGCATTTGACGCACTATGAAGGCACACTCCAACTGAGCTTTTAATCTGATAATTTCTTCTTTGAGGGCACACTCCCTTTTGTTAAATAGATCTTGCTGATCTATGATTTTATTTGATGCTTCATTTGCTTGTTCATCTTGAGGTGATTTGGAATCTGAATCCTTACTTCCATCTAACGGCTAATTGCCTCTCTTGCTCTCATCGTTCCTTTGAGCTGTATTCTTCTTCTGAGTTGCTTTCTTCTTTAGCTTCTTTCCCATTGTTTCTATGGATCTCCTTCAAGCGATCAAACTTCTATCAAAGGACTTGCTCTGATACCAATTGTTTGAAATAATACTAGGAGGGGGGGGGGTGGTGAAGCAGTATTAGCAAGTCAATAACTTTTCATTTCCATAATCAGATTTATATACGCTACTTCAGTTATTGGAACTCGCGTGTACACGCAACTGTGTTTAAGGCAACTAGCGTGTATCCAACAAACTTATGATTCAGTTAATTCATCATATGTTGATCTTTAATCAGTGCATCAGAACTTCATTAACCATATAAACAGTGACCAGGTGCAGTAAAAACAGAACAGACCATCACACCATAAGAAACACACATGAACACCAAGATTTAAGGTGGAAACCCAATGTGGGACAAAAACCACCTGCTGTTGTCTTTTTTTAATATAAGAAAAACTTGTTTACAATTTTGTATTGGCACAGACTCATACCAGTACGTAGGCACCCACCTGCAGAAGGTTACAACCTTCTCTCATTCTCCAGCTTCTATTGGAAGGGAGTTACAACCCCTTGGCTCTTGTACTAGCCAATATATTTACTAGTACGTAGACACCGACCTACAGAAGGCTACAACCCTCTCTTGTTTTCCAGTTGCTACTAGAAGGGAGCTCCAACCCCCTGGCTCTTGTACTGGCCGATATGTTTACCCGTATGTAGGCGCCGACCCACTGAAGGCTCCAACCTTCACTCTTCCTCTAGGGACCATGTTTCATAAATTTTCAAACTGGATACTCCTGGAACACAACACCATAATCTGAAGGCCACGTTTCATCTAATTTTCATACTGGACCCATCAACAACATTGAAGCTCAAAATCAATCGCCACTGCAATACAACCATTGCATTAACCCATCATTGAATACTCAATCATCAATGCTTGAATCACCCAACAACTGAATCACTGAAGCCTTGTCATCAAAACACAGTCACCAAAACACAGAGCAGAACTCAGAACTTTGCAACAATCACTAGAACCAATTGCAAATTCAGATATCATATTTCATAATGTATACGCTACTTTGATGAGCTGAACCTGCGTGTATACGCTCTTTTATCAAAGCGAACCCACGTACAGATTTGCAAATACTAACTTAAACACGTCACAACTATTTCAGAATTCAGTCATACCTAGATCATAACATTTGCAGAATAAATCATGTGTCAATATTCAGATCTAGTCTATCCATGATCAAACCACATAATGATAATACATTCCAAGCCTTAAGATTCCGATCCATCATCCATCATCATCCACATGGGTGCATCCTTAGTTCAAAGCATCACAAACCCATATCCTGCATATTGAATCTCACACTTCATCAGATATTCAATACTTGCACACTTGGCCTAATGATCTTCTCCTCCTTTTATAGTTTTAAGCCTTTCTCAATACCATGGACCAAAACCACTTAGTACCAATACCTTGGACCAAATACCTAGGGTCAATATTTCGGACTAGATACCTTGGACCAATACTATGGATCAAATACCTTGGACCAAAACTTAGTTTTCCAAGATATACGCGCCTTTCCTTCTGTGAAAGTGTGTGTGTATGTTATACGCTCCTTTTGGTTTGTTAACCCGCATGTATACGCTTCTTTGTCAAGGTGAACCTGCGTATACCTCTCTTTGATCATTAATTTTTTGCTTTTGACTTGCTGCATTATGATATGTCATCTGAGTGAGTTGCCATCAAGGACAACACCTGTATCACAATGCCAACAATCTCACCCTTTGGACTTGATGGCAACAGCAACACCAAGTCACTCTCCCCCTTTGACACCAAGGGCAAAGGGTGGACCATGATATTCTCTCCCTTGATATACATTATGCTGTCAATACTCCCCCTGAGTACATGCTGAAATCTCTGATTGAGCTCCCCCTTTGTACCTAAAATGTACTAAACTATCCTTGCTCTCCCTAAGCACATGCAAAGTCTGCAAAAATATTTTTCAAAAGAATAACATGACTCTACAACTCAACTAAGTGAGTATGACTTTCCTATCACTAATGACTCGTACATACATCAATCTCCCAACCTAGTGGGGATATACCATTTTGACTCATCCACCCAACAAAGTGGGAATATACCAAATGTTTATATATGACTGAAATAAAAATTATTACATCATCCTTCCCATGCAAAGTGGGGTTACAAATTAGGTCTTTGCATGACCTTTACATCAAATGATATACATGACTTTTATAACAAAGACCAACAATCTAAACAAGATTATGATAGTCGTCAACAACTATCATACACCATATATGATTTGCACCATAAGCATCTGTCCACAACATCCAGACCTGTAACCTGCAATACCATTCTCTTGGCCAAACAACAATAATATGCCACTTAAGTGATCATCCATGAATCTGATCTGAATACCAACAATGTGACCCCAAGTATCATCTGAGATAGCAAGATGTATCATTTAGCCACATAAACATTATCACCAAAGATTTTTAACCATAATGCCAACGATGCATTATTCGAAGCATATGCTCCCCCCGAACCTGTTCCATCTGTTCACTATCAGATTTGATCATGCATATATCAGCAATAAATATCAAGTCATCATCATCAATCAGATATACATCAAGTTAACTTGTGAGGATCAAAAATACTTCTAAATAACATCTTATTAGTACCAACACATTTCCACACATTATCAGCAGATTGTAACCATCATCAAACAGAGCAAATAATCGACTGAACCATATCAGACCCTTTTTCTTGAGTCTGTCTCATTGCTTTTCTTCAAACCAACATATACGCGACTGTGTAGCTTCGAACTCGCGTATATACGCGACTTGTCTTCATGAAACTTGCGTATGAGATTTAGAACAATGAGGTTTCACACTTTCAGCTCCCCCTAAGTCTGTTATGTCTGTGCACTGTGCCATGCCATATTTTTCTGACTGTTCTTCCTTCTTTGTCCATATCTTCGATTGTGGTGATGTTTTCTCCTTTTGGTATGGTGCCTGAAATCTTTTCCTGCATTCCTTTGTTATATGTCCAAGCTTGTTACATGCATAACATCTTACATGTTTCATTTTCCTTCTATAGCTGTCAATGGCTTTGTGACCAAACATATTGCAAGAAAAACAATATCACTTAAAGTACCTGGAACGTTATGATCTTACTGTGCGACGGTCTTGAATCATTCTACTTTTGCATGTCGTTGCAACATGTCCAAGATTATGACATACATAACACTCAACATTATTCATTGGAGAAAATAACGGACTATCACTTCCATAATTTGGAGTAAAGGATTTTCTTTGAAGGATTTCTTTCCTTGGTTGTTGATGGGGTTGACCTTTTATCTCCTTGTTGAGCATTTCAGGTTCTGCATTAGAGTTCCTTGTCTCACCCTGTGAGTTAGATTCACTTTCAACAGATTCATAAAAACCAAGACCAATTTTGATAGCAGGAGATCTTTGACTACTAAGAATATCATCCAAAATCTTAGTACTGCCTTGAAATCGTAAGAGTTTATCTTTTTCTTCTAATTTACTTTTTAAGATATTTACCTCAACTTGATGTTGTTTTTCCTTTTCCAGATGTTGCTTCTTAAAGATTTCTTCAACCTTTCTTCCTTCTTCCACTTGTTGCTTTAATTTGAGAATCTCATTTTCTTGATCTTTATCTGCTTGAGGTAGTTCTTTATTCTACTTATTTTTTAATGGTATCACTTCATCCCGCAGCATTTGATGCACTTTGAAGGCACACTCCAGCTGAGCTTTTAATCTGGTAGTTTCTTCTTTGAGGGCACACTCCCGTTTGTTAAATAGATCTTGCTGATCTATGATTTTATCTGATGCTTCATTTGCTTGTTCATCTTGAGGTAATTTAGAATCTGAATTCTTGCTTCCATCTAACGGCCAATTGTCTCTCCTGCTGTCACCATTTCTTTGATCTGTGTTCTTCTGAGGTGCTTTTTTCTTTAGCTTCTTTCCCATTGTTTCTACGGATCTCCTTCAAGCAATCAAGCTTCTATCAAAGGATCTGCTCTGATACCAATCGTTGGAAATAATACTGAGAGGGAGGAGAGGGGGGTGAATCAGTATTAGCAAGTCAATAACTTTTCATTTCCATAATCAGATTTATATATGCTACTTCAGTTAATGGAATTCGTGTGTACATGCAACTGTTTAAGGCAACTAGTGTATATCCAACGAACTTATGATTCAGTTAATTCATCATATGTTGATCTTTAATCAGTGCATCAAAACTTCATTAACCATATAAACAGTAACCTGGTGCAATAAAAACAGAACAGACCATCACACATAAGAAACATACATGAACACCAAGATTTAAGGTGGAAACCCAATGCGGGACAAAAACCACCTGCGACTGTCTTCTTTTAATATAAGAAAAACCTGTTTACAATCTTGTATTGTCGCAAATTCATACCAGTACGCAGGCACCCACCTGTAGAAGGCTATAACCTTCTCTCGTTCTCCAACTTCTACTGGAAGGGAGCTACAACCCCTTGGCTCTTGTACTAGCCGATATACTTATTAGTATGTAGACGTTGGCCTACAGAAGGTTACAACCCTCTCTCCTTTTCCAACCGCTACTGGAAGGGAGCTCCAACCCCCTGGCTATTGTACTGGCCGATATGTTTACTAGTACGTAGGCGCTGACCTACTGAAGGCTCCAACTTTCACTCTTCCTCCAGGGACGACGTTTCATAAATTTTTCAGAATGGATACTCCTGGAACTCAACACTATAATTTGAAGGTCACATTTCATCCAATTTTCATACTGGACCCATCAACAACATTGAAGCTCAAAATCAACCACCACTGCAATATAACCATTGCATTAACCCATCATTGAATACTCAATCATCAATTCTTGAATCACCCAACAACTGAATCACTGAAGCCCTGTCATCAAAACACAGTCACCAGAACACAGAGCAGAACTCAGAACTCTGCAACAATCACTAGAACCAACTGCAAATTCAGATATCATATTTTATAATGTATACGCTACTGTGATGAGCCAAACCAGCTTGTATACGCTCTTTTATCAAAGCGAACCCGCGTATAGATCTGCAAATACTAACTTAAACACGTCACAACTATTTCAGAATTCAGTCATACCCAGATCATAACATTTGCAGAATAAAACATATGTCAGTATTCAGATCTAGTCTATTCATGATGAAACCACATAATGATAATACATTCCAAGCCTTAAGATCCCGATCCATCATCCATCATCATCCACATAGGTGCATCTTTAGTTCAAAGCATCACAAACCCATAATCTGCGTACTGGATCTCACACTTCATCAGATATTCAATACTTGCACACTTGGCCTAATGATCTTCTCCTCCTTTTATAGTTTTAGGTCGTTCTCAATACCATGGACCAAAACCACTTAGTACCAATACCTTGGACCAAATACCTAGGGTCAATACTTCAGACCAGATACCTTGGACCAATACTATGGATCAAAATACCATGAACCAAATACCTTGGACCAATGTATGTTATACGCTTCTTTCCTTCTGTGAAAGTGCGTGTGTAAGATATACGCTCCTTTCCTTCTGTGAAAGTGCGTGTGTAAGTTATACGCTCCTTTTGGTCTGTTAACCCATGTGTATACGCTTCTTTGTTAAGGTGAACCTGCGTATACCTCTCTCTTATCATTAATTCTTTGCTATTGACCTGCTGCACTATGATCTGTCATCTGAGTGAGTTGCCATCAAGGACAACACCTGTATCATAATGCCAACAATTATGACAACCACACACAAAGAATAACACAGTGATTTTTGGTCAATGTGACCCTGGAAAAACCCCTTACAACTCTTGGGGAAAACCAGTTTGAGAGCTCTTCTTTATTTCTGAAATTCTTTTACAGAGAAACTGAAATACATAGTAAAAATTCTGGTAACCACAAATTACAACTTATCTTGATTTCTGTGCTTGAACTCCACCTCGAAAATTGTGCCAATCAGCGAACAACCAAAAACAATTTTTTTTTTAGCAATAAAACAACATTAAACGCTGTATGGCTTGTCTTGAAAAATGTGCCCAAAACTTTTTGTACAGACTATGAATTTCAGCAATATGTCTATCACGAAAATTGTGCCCAAAAATGCATCGAAATTCGTGCCCTTGCTACTGTCCCTCTTTTTTGATTTCTGTGCTTTTCTCTTGTTGTACGGTTTTTCCCTGGGATGCGTGCCAATAAACGCTGTTGCCTAGATTTTCTGAAATATCTTTTTGCTACTCTCTTTCACTTCCTCACTACTCAGAAATTTTCTCCTTGCTCTCTTTTCTCTTTCTCTCAAATGTTCATGAAAAAATGAATGATCTTTTCCTCTTCTTTTCTCCTTTTACTCTCTAAATGACCTCTTGGGTTACCCTAAGATCTAATAGATGAGATTCATTTAAATCTAGGGATGAGAATAAATGTGCATTTAATTCTCACTTTCTATTTTTTAACTTACCCACTTAAATAAAGACCCACTTAGCCTTTTATTTCCATAGTCACTTTTTCACTTTCTAATTCTTCATTGACTTTAATAAAGTTACCTTTAAATTAAAATGTAACTTTACCACTTATAAAGTCACTTTTAAATTAAATTGACTTTACCACTTATAAAGTCACTTTAGGAGAAAAGTAAAAAATAAATTTGGACACTTTTCTCTAGGCCAAAGATCAAAGCCTTAGGGAACCACTTGTCTTTTGGTACCCAAATTTTAACAAGGATTATCTGAATCCTCTGAACACTGATAGTACCAACTCCTCTAGCTACATACTGACCATCATCTCCTAGCTGAATCTGAAACTGCATGTCCTTCTCCTTCAGGTGGTTGAAACTCTTCTTGTTCCTGGCCATGTGGAAGGATGCTCTCGAATCAATATACCATATACTGCTATTTGCTGAGCTTTCCATGCAAACAATCAATGAGAAATCTTTTTCGAACTAGGCAGAAAAAACATCTATCTCCGCTAATGCAGCAACATGATCCTTATTAGACTCCTCCTACTACCGATTATGACACATAGAAGCACAGTGCCCAAACTCATGGCAATGGAAACACTTGATCTTACTTAGATCCTTCTTCTTTCCCTTCTCACTGGACTCGGCCTCTCCTTTGCCCTTCTTTCCTTTCCTAGGTGAGCTCTTCAATCCTTGCACAAATCCTAGGAAATAAGCCTCTATTTCCTAATGCATGGGTTGCTCCTATTTCTTAGGAATTAGCCCCTATTTCCTAGCGCATTCCCAAGGCAATTTGTTCTTCAAATCTTGCAGACAAGCTCCTTATTGCTCTTGTCACTCTTATAAGGCCTCCAAAACTAGCCACACAGTCAACACTTTGACTGATCTAGGGTTGCAAACTTACTGCCCTTTGTTATGCAATTTGTTCCTCAAATTGCACAAGTCTAGGGCTCATCAAATTTATTGTCCTAAGTCTTTTAGAATAGTCCTTTCCAACTACTTCAACGCAACTCTCTTTCCATTGAGACTGCTCCATGTTGACCCATATTTCCCTTCACTGTATCAGCGATATACTTTGCCCATAAATTCGCACTTCTGTGTAATGTACAGTTACTAGAGGCTAGAAATGATCTGCTTTAGGACTGACATATACATAGAATCTCTGAGCAATACGACCACTATTCCCTGTCTATATGTCTCCTTCTATGGGTCCCTCTGCTCTCTCTCACTTCCAAAAAACCTGAGCAAATTTATCAACCTTTTGAGTAGTCTTTTAGTTGCAGCATACCTTAGAGGGAAGCCTTAACTAGGGCATACAAATATTTGTTGTTCACACCTGGAGAAGCTCCTTTAAAAACTCTTGAATCTGCCCTCTTCTCAACACTTCATAACAATCCTACTACCATTCATGATGGACCCCACTTTTGTACCCTAGCGCGCACTGTTGGAACAAACTTAAGGGTTGATCCACAATGACTATACATGCATTAAGAAGACCTTAACTAGGGCTTCAAGTTCTGTTGTTCCAAATACTTTATGTCCAACTCTCCATCTCCTAGCAATGACCAACATGAAAAACTAATAAATATATCCCTTTAGAAGGAAAAAGACGGATTTTTTGGGGTGAATTTTTTTGTATTTTTTAAATTTGTAGAGTTTGAACATAAGAGAAAAGGCATGGATATTTTTGGGGTGAAAATATGTGTATTTTTTTTTTAATTTTCAGTCTCTATTATAGTCTTAATCTTTGACCTTATTGAGTTATTCACAAAGGCTTTGAGCCTATGGAGCAATATTTTAGTTTAAGCATAGAGTCCTCATGCATATTAATTGTTGTTTTCTCCTTTAGGTTGTTAGATTTCCTTGAACCCGACACCTGATATTTAATTCCTAGCAAAAATTCACTGAATAAACATACATCTAGGTTTGTAACAAAAATATTTAGTGGAAGCAAATAACAATCTGAATCACAATGATACATGAAGATTTCTGCCCAACCATTTTTTCATTAAGAAATCCAAACTTACGTGGGTTCCTGTCCTGGGAAAATGGCCCATTTGAGAAAATATAATTACAATAACTTGGATCTGATGTAGCGGGTCTGCCTTAGATTGTGTTATCAATTGCCGCCTACACCTACCTACAAGTTAGTGAGAAAAACCTTCAACTCCACAAGGTGTGGTTGGTGGTAGGGAACTCAGAGAAGGGGCTGTCACACGAATCTTGACTCTCTCCGTTTGAACTATCTCCTAGGTTAGCTAAGGGAGGTGGTCCCTAATGAAAAGTTGAGGTAAAAGATGTGAGTTTCTAGGAGAGTATTATAGTGAAAATGGGTTACTTTTAAGGATTTATGAGCAAATATGATGTGAACAACTTGAAATAACAATGCCAATAATTAGCATGAGGAAAACCCAATGTTGCACGAAGCGGGAGTGAAGCGGAAGCGCGGAGCGCGGAAGTGTCATTTTCCAAAAATCTAGGAAGCGAAGCGTCCGCGGAAGCGTCTGCTATATATATATATATTTTTATATTTTTTTGCATTTATACTCAAAACAAACATCCCAAATACCAAATTAATTGTAGAAGACATGAAAACATGCATATTTTGCATAAATCAAGATAGATATGGCATCCATGATTCCATTGTAGTTACTAGTATGTACAACAATCATCTATATTCTAGCTATTATACAAACATACATCAAATTTCTAAGCATATTATAAAACATAAAACATTTAAGCATATTATAAAACATAAAACATAGAGCATATTATGATTTATCTAGCAAGTGAGCAACTGTCAACATTTGTCATGTCCAAAATTCAAATAATAATGTTTACAAAATATGTCACTTGGTCACCGCCAAGACAAAAAAAGTTCAAAATTCAAATTCACAAAGTCTACAAGTCTAATGAGTAATCTATCACAAAAAGTAGTAGATTGTGAATATATCTACTAATCTCTCCTCCTTCCACCACGAAGAGAACGTGGCGGCGGGCCCCCGCGTGGTGGCAATGAAGAAGATGTTGCCTATGGAAGTTGTGGCACTGAAACTGATGAAGAAGAACCCCCTGTTGTTGGTGTTGAACCATGGAACCTAGGAACCAAGGGACCAAATGGGGGTAGGGGTGGCATATTATCAACACGATCATCATCATCCTAGAATCGCTCAAAAAATTCATGCAAAAAAAAAAACACTAGTTAACAAAAAAAATTAAAAACATGAATTAGAGAAATGCTTTACAAGGAAAAATTGGAAAATTCATACCACAATGGACATACCTG
>APFE030581826.1:30213-50478 GCA_000404065.3 Pinus taeda
AGTCACCCTAAAGTCACCCTAACCCACCCCCTCATGCTTAGTTAAGTTAAATTTTAAAAGAAATTAAAAAAAAATTATGTTTATTTTGCTGCCCCGCGGGTTGCGTCCAGGTTGCGCCCAGGTTGCGTCCAGGATGCGCGATTCCGGGGCAACGCCACCTAAAATGGCAGGAAGCGCACTTAAAAGCCGGAATCGCGCCACCTCAATTTTGGAAGCGCGCTTCGCCTATGGATTTCGGGACGATTCGCCTCGAGTCGCGATTCCGGCTTAGGTTCGGGGGGGGGGGGGGGCGATTCCTGCAACTATGGGAAAACCGTAAAACCAGTGTCTTATAAGGAATTTGCTCAACAATTTAAAGATATATTTGCTCAAAGTAAAATGCATTGTTCTCAAAAGAAAAAACAAGGTAACCCTGAAATGTAAACAAAAGATTGTTAGCACAAGATATTGCAAGATACAAAAATGCTATTGAGATAATCAACTTTATGAATCAAAACATGTGAAACATATCTTGCTAAAATCCAACAATTAGTAATTAACTTGGAAATGTAAAAGAAAGGAAGTGCTAAACCAAGACATCAATATGCAATTAGACTTGAAGCATGAAAATAAAACACTTGTTTGAAAGGATTACAATACTTGCTTTTGGAATAGACTTTGCATATGAAAACTCAAATCATGAAGAGACAAGTAAAGTAAATGTAATGGAAAGTGCTCTTGGTTAATTTTATTTATTATCTTTACAACAAGATTACAATTTAACTCTTCAATTCTCAAACCTCACCCTTGCCAAAGATATGGATCTCACAATAACGAGTCAATAGAGGAGTAGAGGGTCCTTAAGATGTCTACTTCAACCAACTTATGTTGGAGGTTAAATTTTGACGAGGCTTGGGGCCTTCCTATACTAAAATGCTTAGATGAAGTGCAAATTGTGTTATTTTCCCAATTTAAAACAATGCTACATGCAGATGCTTCAAAGAGAAATAAGATAGTTGCGAAACTTGAAAGACTAGAATGTAAATGAGCTCATATGTGTTTGCACCATTAAATGGAAAATAGACAAGTAAAATGTAATAGATTACTTTAAGCTACAATTGTTTCAAATAAATGATAGTGCTCCAATAGTTTCCATCACATATAACATAAATTGACTAAGTAGTGAAGCATATAGTTGAAGAAATTATGAAACAATTAAAACTTGTCAAATTATGGAGTGTTTATACATAAGATTTGCTCAAGTTTTCAACTTGGAAGCTTATGCATGTGAGAATTTAAATACTTTAAACATGCACAAAATGAAATTAAGTACTAGAAAACTAAGAAAAACTATAAGCAAAATTAGTCCACCCACAAGAATCCCCCCTCTAAATGAGGAAGGGGGATGCCATGTGAAAAATCCCAAGCTCCTTTAAACAATTTTTTTTAATGTTTTATTAATACTTAAAGCAGGTAAAAATGCTTCTAAGAGGGCTGCCCACAATATGAGAGAGATCTTTACAAAGACATGAATCTAACAAAGCTAGACTTTCTCCCCCAAAAAATATAACAACAAACTTGAAGATGGAAAAAACATTCAAAAAGAGGTTCACAAGGCTCAAAATCCGCTCGGCCTAGATGAGTTTGCAACTCTCTCTCAAGTGCTTACAGCCTCCCTAAAAATCAGTCTTTGGATAACGTGAGGGGGTCTCGCATACGCATGAGTGAGTAGTTTCCCAAAACTTCTCCTCAAGCTCCTTGCTACCCAATGCTCAAGCCTATGGGCAAAGAAAAAAACCAATTGTCAGTGTGAAACCAGAAAAAAGAAACCAAAACTAAACTACAATTTGATATACAAAATACTAGCTCAAGCAATGGGGGTGAATCGACATACTTGCCTAGCTTTGGAAATGACTCTTGAATAGGAGATATAACTTTAAAAGAGCTAGAATCAAAGAAGTATTCTAAATTTAAATGGATGATCAAGTAGTTATAGAATAAGAAAACTCCCTTTTGCTTTTCGTTGGATCGAAGACTTTTGAGCGAAAAAATGGTTGAGTCTTGTATCGCTTTTGACTCTTAAGAATGAGTTGACCTAATTGATATTTCTCCCACTTCTAGATGGATTCCTGCACACAATACAAAAGATCTTTCGTACACACTTGAATACGTATTAGTTTGCACAGGATTAGAGCAATATAATGAATAAGATAAACCAAACATTTCTCCTAAAATGAATTAGCAAACTTATCCATAGAATACTACTCTAAATCAATGATATGTGCAAGATAGCTTGCACACATCAATCCGAGCAAGGTGACAAGTATAAACTAATATTAATTCAATATGCAAAAGAAATTAAACACAATAATAATGACATGAAAAGACATTACCTCATAACACCAAGAGGACATCAGCTAGATAGCTCCAAAGTCTTGATTATATTAAGAAAGTATGCAAGTACAAAATGATAGAGTTTTCTCAAGCCCAATAGCTCGTAACATTATACAAAATGAGAGCACATAGCCTCATTATATATAGAGTTGGGAGAAAATCCGAAGAAAGAATGCATATGAGAACTAAATTTGGAGCAAATCCCAAGGAAAGATAAGTCAAGTTCGATGTGGAGAAGATAGAGACACCAGAGCAAAATCGAATTCCATATGTGCACCTCAAGGGAAATTGAATTCCATATATGGCATAGTAAACTCATCCATGAGTGAATCCAAGTATCGTGATAACTCCAGTCAACCAATGCAAACTCGAACTAAGTGATGCCACTTATGTAGATAATCCCATGATAGGTTTGTGTAGGTCCCCAGGAGTTGCTTGATTCCTCCATGTGAAACTTGTAGTCTAGTCAAGTGAAACTCGTAATCCTCAAGAGTGGAGCGCTAAGAGTAGAAGCACCTGAGATAACTGTGTTTCAGTTCAAATATACCATAGAATATTCCTTTAGTGCATGAACTCTTCTAATAAATTTGATTTTCCACATGTGCAACTGTTGCTTTATCTTTGAGAAATTCGATTTTATGAAATAATGGTGCATTTATGATGTAGTGTGCTCAGTCATCTTCCACATGTCCGTTGATTTAACTCTTTGACTTAGGATAATTTCCAAGACATTTTGTCACATGGAATATTTATTTCTCTCTATTTTATTTAATTCTAGCCTAATTAAATGTCACAATTTCCACTAAACTTAGGAAATGTGGGTTTTGAGGGTCCAAAACACATTATTAACCCCTCAAAGTGTGTCATAGTAGAAAGTTGAGGGTGAGGTGTAATTTTTATTACTCATACCCCATGTAACTTCTTTAGACTACACTTATTACAATTTGAATACAATTTTATTTGCAATTTTTGAATTTCAGGAAATCTAAAATATTAAAAAAATGAGTACTTAGACCTAACCAAATTCGACGAAATTTTTTGTGTGATCTAGTATGGTAATATACATCGACTCTAAACACTAAGATGTGTTAGGGGCTCAACTTTCAAACCGTCACCCTGGCTTTGGGGTAAAAAGTGAGTGTAGAAAATTATCCGTCTTTGAAAAAGGGACAATTAACTAGATAAAAGAACTCTCCAAAGTGTACTCATTTGCTGATCGACTCCCAACATCCTAGGCATGTTACAGACTCAAAACTCATCATTACGAGTATCGCTTATTACAATTCCCCACAGGGTGTGGAATCTGGATACAAGAAAGATGATGAGAAAATAGAAGTAGAGTTAAAAAACAAATGTTGACTGATGATATCTGATGGTACAAGTGCCCATTGGTACATCCTTGGGCATGGAGTCTTCATATAATCATCAGGTGCCACTCCAGTGGTCAACATATTGGTTTTTGATCTCTCTTGCAGACTTAGATCTCCAACCCCTCTCTACTCCCTTGGACCTAGCACACGCTCACTAAGATGCCTCTCTCAATATTGTGCTGCTGTTGTGTGCCTATCTCCTTTCCTCAACCTTGCTTTTATAACTCTACATTGAGTTAAATTCCTAACTCTAACCCTAATCTCAAAGTGATTGACGGTTGAGATTAGATCTTTCCTTTATTGAGATCAATGGCTAAGATTAAAACTCACTAAAGTAAATTACTTTACTTTTCCCAAGCTTCTTTTAGCTTAATAAGCCAACATATTAATATGTTATTTTCCATTCGTCAACATAGGCTAAGTTACATTAACAACTTTCTCACACTAGAACAAGTGTTCTAAGGAGAATGCAAGTGACTTTTGTACACTTAGACTCAAGGCTGGTGCAGAAGTACCTGCCCGAGCTACAAAAATCAACACTCTTTCTTCACAAGGGAAGTACTTCTAGAAGAACCTCCTCCACTTGGATCTATCTCCAATCTTGCCACATCATCCGCTGTTGTAGCTAATCCCTCTATACTAGAAGACTTCCTTGCCTTGGAATCTAGTTCAAAGACCTTTTCCTCCCAACCATGCTCCTAGGAGGATGCTCTTGAGCATCCATTAATATGAGCTCATACAATCTGGTCTTGATAGTTTGGGAGAGGCCTCTTGCGCATCCTCGATCCCCTTGGAACTACCTACAAGCTGGCCCTGCAAGCTATACAACTTACCCTTTTTGACACCAAGCCATACTATTGTGTTTTGGGTAGCTCCCTTTAAACATATGAATAATTGTCCTTTTTGGACCACAATATCATGCCCCTTTGTCCTCTAGAGTTGAGACCAAGAGCAAGTTTGTCTTCAACTCTAAGACATATGACACCTTGCCACCTCTAGAAATCCTCTTAATTCTAGCTAGAATAACTCTGTCCAAACCCCATTCGTTGCATGTATGGTACTCATACCAACTTCACATGCATGTTTGAATTCGTCTTTGAAACACTAAGGAACATTTCCCTCATTCCTATCATATGGCGAGATGCACCACCATACACGAACCAAACACCTTTCCTGATGATTTCAGAAAGGTATGACACCAAGGCAAAGTTCCTCTCAAAATTCTCAGCCAACTCATCCATATATGTAGTGGCTGTTGTGGTTGCCTTTTCCTTGTCCTTCTTTCTTTTTGGACATTGACTCGCATAATGTATTGACTTGTGACATGCAAAGCACTTGAGTTTGCTTATGTCCTTCTTCTTCCCATGATGAGAGGATCCTCCCTCTCCTTTGTTTAGTTTGGTAGCTCCCTTGTCCTTTCTTACATGACCTAAAAGAGCAACGTTCTCTTCATCGCTTTCACCTTTTACTTGGTTTCTATGAAGAGCCTTCTCATGAGGCTCCTCTTGGGTGAAGTCACCCCATAACCTATCATGGGATGGGAGATTCTCCTGTGCCACAACTCCTTTAATAAAGGTGCATTGAATCTGAGTTTGTGATACAAACTACCGGATTTCGTTCTTCCCTAATAGCAATGCAATCCTCTCTTTCTAGATGATGTAGTTGGACAACATGTCCAAGCGATCTTCGAACTTGAGATCGGCTGCCATTGCTGTCCAACTGATTAAACCCTGCCAAAAACAATTTTACTTGACGAAGAAGACCCCAACGCTTCTCTTGGTCGATTGTTGCAATTTACCTGTTACCGCAGTCCTCTCGACTTCAATGACTCCTTTTTCTAGCCAATTCTTGATCGGTTGTGCCATGCTGTCGACTCTTGGTAGTTGGTTAGCTCCAACATGCTACTTGGACAACTATCTTCCTTGCTCGAATAATACCCATAGACAACAACTTCTGTCAATTGGTGGTTAGGCCCTACTGGCCTCCACCTGAGATCCTGCGTTGTTGCTGGAATCTATTCTGTTGATAACCTTTCCCACACTCTGTCCACACTTTGGAAAATTGGTTGTGTTAATCTTACTAACCTGCTGCCACTTTCCTCTCAACCTTTTCTCATGTGGTTTGTTGCTGTCTATCAACTACAGTTGGTCTTGACACCTCCACAAATGTCGTGTTGTCTCTAGTGCCCGATCCAATTGTAGACTGGCACCTCATGCTAGTTGTCTCTTTGCTTGGTGGCTACCACCTGCGTTATCTAGCTCGCCTTTGTTACGAAGTCCCATCTGTGCTTGCGTCGACTTACTGTGTCAAGCTTAGCCTTCCTGCACTGCAAATTTTGTCTTGGATTTTCTACCAATCACAGTTGTTGATGACTAAAAAAAACTTCGGTTGTATACTTGTGACCCATGAATTCCAACCGACGATGATCTTGTTCTAGCTGATTGTTGCCCCAAGTCTAACCGTCTTGCCGCTTTGATGGCGGTTCCTCGCTCCTCGCTTGTTGACTAGTGCCTTCTATTGCTTTACATGACACCCTCTGTAGTGGCTTGTGTCTTACTCAATGCCCGGCTAGTCGGCGCGTTGACAATTTTGCAACTTGTCGGCCACTATTCCACCTTGTCAATGCTACAATTGGTTGACCGTTGTTCCTCCCTGCGAGTTGGCCGGTCTGGTGGCTGTCGGTTGCGATAGCAGCCTCTCCCTCAATATTATTATTTTTTGAAATTGTGCCCTTAATTTTTTTTGGCTCTTTATAAAAATTTCTATTCAGCTATTTGGCCGATTTACTTTGGCCCCTATTTTATTTATTTATTTATATTTATATTTCACTCCTACGATCGTAGCCGAACTTGGCCCCAACGATCTAATATGAACTTGGCAATTGCAATTCCAAAATCATTTGAGTTTGGCTCTGATACCATGTTAGATTTCCTTGAACCGAACACATGGTATTTAATTCTTAGCAAAAAATTACCGAATTAACACACAACTAGGTTCCTAACAAAAATATTTAGCCCTATGAATCACAATGATACACATAGATCTTTGCCTAACAAGTTTTTCATTAAGAAATCCAAACTTACATGGGCTCTTGCCCTCGAATAATGGCCCACTTGAGAAAATACATACACAATAACTTGGATTTGATCTAGCATATTTGCCTTAGATCAATGCTCGATTTCTCTTGTAGATCTAGATTTCCAGCTCCTTTACACTCTTGTGGACCCAACACACACTCACTGAGATGCCTCTCTCAGTTTTGTGCTGTTGTTCTGTGTCTATTTCCTCTCCTAGCCTTGCTTTTATAACTCTACATTGAGCTAAATTCCTAATCCTAACCCTAATCTCAAAGTGATTGACGATCGAGAATAGATTTTGCCTCACTTTAGATCAATTTCTAAGATTAAAACTTACTAAAGTAAATTACTTTACTTTTCCTAAGTTTCTTTTAGTTCAATAAGCCAACATATTAATATGTGCTTTTTCCTAAGTTAGGCTTAAGCTAAGTTACATTAGCAACATGCTCACACTAGAGTAAGTGTTCTATGTTGAGGAATCTAGGGCATTAGAATTAGATAATTTCTCTTCTAATGATAACTGCTTGTGAACACTTTTTACTTCTTTAGATTAGGTTCTTCTCTTTGCTTAGATTATTATAGTATTCTTCTTTGTCAAACAACTACCAAAGCAGAAACAATAAGGAGATAAGAGACCCAGAATCAGCGTGGGCCAAAACCTCTCCAACTTGAGAGGAAAACCCAAAATGAATTCTTCTTCTTATAGAGACTTCAATTGACGAATACCAAGACCAAGACCCTTGACACAACAACCTCTCCAAGACTAAGTCACAAGATCCTTCTTTTCTGCTTCTTCTTCTTGCTGAAGTCAACACAAGTCAAACTGCCTTCATGCATTGCACTTCTCGGCTACCTTGAAGTTTTGGTTCCTTTCCATAGACTTGCATTTCGTACCTTTGCAATTTCACATGATGGAGGTGAGGGAAAGAGTTTGGAGATGCTTTCGTCTTTCACTATACTTGAAGACTTCTCTAGGTGATCTCGACTAGCAAGGGAACTAATTTGGAGACCTTCTTGGTGACATCCTTATGCACTGTTATGACACTACTGCAGAAACCCTAGTTTCTGCCACATGTGCGAAGAGACTAGCCCTAAACAATGCCAAACAACTTTGATTAGGTTCCTTCTTCCTTTGCTTGATAATGATCTCTTTCTCTAGTGATTCTCACACTTCTTTTTCTGTTCTTGATGCTTGACCGAATTCTAATCTTAAGTAAGGCCGAGCTGCCCTATTTATAGTAGTTTGTCCATAAAAAATAAGCCGACTTCTCCTAGTGACAAGGCCGACATGCCTTTCTAGAATTATCTTTAGGCCGACTTCAAGGTGAGCTTGTGACATGGTCTTGGAGGATTATTGACATAATCAAAATTACTTTTCACAATATTTAACATGTCTTCAATACATGAGATTGACTTCCTAAACTTTATGACTTGATGACCAACTTTAAAGGCTCATAATGGGAGCCTTAACTGTAAAATAAAATTCTTTGATCATGAAACCCATGATTCAAGCATTACAAAAATAATTTTATTTTCTTCTTTACATCAATTACATAAAATCCTAATTACACATGTCATTATGAAGACCGAACCTAGTTACACTTTTCAACACTCCCTCTTAACTAGGGAGGTATTCGTAATTTACACAAGGTACTTGGACATTCTCAATCTGACGAATTCTCATAAGAAGAGTCGGATTGGTAACCCATGTAATGTTCCTAATTAGGAAAAACAATGATATACAAAGCAAAATGATACATGCAAGCACAAAATTCAAAAAATTCAGTGAACAACCATGAAACCTCCAAAAATACCATCTAGCTGAGCCATTTTATTAAAATACGAGCAAAGTACAATGGTATGGAAGGAATGAAACTGGGCTTGCCTCAGTGGCAAGCTTGACAAGGCCTAGGTGAGAAAACACAATGCTTATATGAGAGAGTGAGCTGCTCAAAAGATGCCCGCGCTGCCCCATAAAATTGCACTGTTTGCTAGAAAGATACCGCTGAAAGACCCACTTCCGGTGCTCATAAAATTTTGCAAAACTAGCCCCGAGCTCCTCTGAAATAACCCACCAAAACCCAGAAAGGGTTTGGCCTAGTTTTGGCCTCTAAAAATTGACTCCAATTACCATGTCCTCCCCAATTGGTTGGAAAATACATTTTGTCTGCAATCTCCCTGAAAAAGGCCCTCAATCATTCCCGAAATGCTGAGTTTCACCTCCCCAAAGATCTCAATTCTCCTGGCAAAATCCATCTCCCAAACCTTTTTCCCAACCTCCCATGTGTGCCTAGAAAATGCCCCTCCTGTGCAAGCCCTGAGTGACTGAATTTCCTCCCGCCTCCAAACATCAATCTCTTGCCCCCAAACACCTCAACTAGCTTGGTATACCCTTGTAGCAACTATGCAAAATTTCTCCCAGCAAACACCTCTTGGAAGATCGCTGAAATGAGCAATTAGTGCCCCTTTACTGTGTCCTCTTGGAGTACGAACTGGCTATAAGAGAGGTTGTACAATGTATCTTGAACTCCTCCAATCTCCACTCTGAATTGGTGCAATATTACCTCCCTAGGGTGGCACTTGTAGTCCACTGAAAGAAGGGTGAGCTCTCCCCTTGGAAAGCTCTACGCTAAACAACACTGTGACCCGACTAAGCAGCTCGAGCAACTAGAGAAATGTGTGATTGACAAAATACCCCAAAAGTTGCTAAGCTCCTTTTATTTATAATTTTTGAGTTGCCTCCCTATGTGGGCTCCTCGAACTCCCTTTTAAGGAAATGCATATTTCAAGTGGGTGCGGCCCCCACGTTCCACCAAAAAAAAGATTTTTAGACTCCCTTTTCCTAAGTCTTAGCCCAAAATTTCGTGGGTCCCACAGTAAGCAAAATTGCCAAAATTGTGATAAGAAACTCAAGGAGAATTATTCTAGGAAGGGATTTTACAGTCCTCCCCTCCCAAATGTTGCTTATCCCTAAGCAACTTCAATGCTGGATGCTCAAGTATGTGCTCACCTTCCCAAGTCTCATCCTCATCTGGTAAGTTCATCCAGCATACTAAGTACTCCCTGATGGTTTTGCTCCTCAACTTCCTTTTTCTAGTCTCCAAAATGGCTTCCAAGTCTAAAACCAGATGCCCCTCATCATCTAGTGGAGGTAAGTCTGCAGCTGCTGTCGCCTACTGTCCCAACACTTTTTTGAGGCATGAGACATGAAAGACATTATGGATCTTGCTCCTTGGTGGAAGCTCCAGCTCATAGGCCACCTCTCCAACTCTCCTGATCACCTGGTACGACCCATAGAAACTGGGTTGTAGCTTCTCGTCCCCCTTTTGTTTCAGTGTGGATTGACGATATGGCTGCAACTGTAAGAAAACTAAGTCCCCCTCCTCAAACTGCCTCTCAATCTTGTTCCTGTCTGCGTACACCTTCTGCTGATTTTGGGCCGCCAATAAGTTATCCTTGAGAGCCTTGAGGATATCTTGGCTCACTTGGATCCAATCTTTGGCCTTTGGGGCCTGACTGTATCCAAAAACAATGTTAGTGAAAGATAAAGCATCATAACCACACAAGGCACGAAAAGGTGACATACCAATGGACATGTGGTGGGTGGTGTTGTAGTAGTATTTGCCCAAATGCAACCATCGAATCCATGCCCTCTGCTGTCTGGTCATGTAGTTCTGTAGATAGCCCTCTAACCATTTGTTGACCCTCTCAGCTTGACCGTCTGTTTGTGGGTGATAGCTAGTGTTGGGGGTGAGCTCAGTGCCCACTAACTTGAAAAGCTCTTGCCATAATGCCCCCATGAAACGACTGTCTTTGTCACTGACTATGGTCTTGGGAAAGATCATGCAAGTGAAAGACAACCTGAAAAACAACTTTGCTAATAGTGACATGGAATACCGGGCTGGAATGGGGAAGAAATGTGCATATTTGGTCAACCGATCCACCACCACATAGATACAACCTTGCCCTACACCATAGGGAGCCCCGTGATAAAATCCATGGAGATGCTTTCCCATTTCCCCTTAGGGATGGGAAGGGGCTACAACAGCTTGGCTTGGATGGGTCAACTCCCCCTTCTTCCTCTGACATGCCTCACACTCCTGCACATATCTTAACACATCTCCCTTGAGGCCCTTCCATGTGAAGCTCTCTTTGATAGTCATGTATGTCTTTTGGATCCCCAGGTGCCTTAACAATGGAGAGTCATGAGCTGCATGGCGAATCCTCTCCCTCAACTGTGAACACAGAACTAAGAATATGCACCCTTTGTAGTATTGACGTTAGCCATCACCCTGTAACGCTCATCAGTGTGTGTACCCTCCAAAATCTCACATGCTCACCGATCTTTGGAGTACTCCACCAACAACTGTGCCTTCCAATCATGGCAAATGCTCATGAGTGAAAGTGTCGTGGGCCTCCTAGATAATTCATCTGTTACCACATTGTGTTTGCCCTTGACATACTCAATATCAAAATTGTAGGCTTGGATCTTGCTGACCCACCTCTGCTACCTGTCACTGAGGCCCTGCTGCCCCATAAAATGGCGAAGACTATTGTGATCAGTCTTCACCCAAAATCTGTTGCCCACTAGATACTGACGAAATTTGGCCAACGCATGCATAATGGCCAACATCTCCCTGTCGTAAATAGAAAGTGAGGGGGTGGCCATCCTGAGATAATACTGCGCCAACTCTCTCACCTGATGCATCGCACTCCAAGGTGAAAGGCTGAGTGAAATCCGAGAGTGCTGAAACTGGACAACTTTTCTTCACCTCCTTGAGGTGATCGAACACTGATTGCGTTCTATTGGTCCATGCAAAAGCCCCCTTCTTGGTCAGATTGTGAGGGGAGTTGCCAACTGTGAGAATCCCTTCACGAACTTCCTGTAATAGGTGCATATGCCCACAAAGCCCCTCAACTTAGTCACATTTCGGGGCACTGGCCAATCCCTAATGGCCCTGATCTTCTCCTCATGCACCCTTACTCCAACCACCCTAATAATATGCCCCAAATAGAGCATCTCTGTCAACACGAACTCGCACTTGGACAGTTTGGCGTAGAACTGTTGCTGCTCTAAAATGCGTAACACCACCTCCAACTGCTGTAGGTGCTCCTCCCAGGTCTTGCTGTAAATCAAGATGTCATCGAAGAATACCAACACAAACCTCCGCAACTGCCCGCAGAACACATGGTTCATGCATGACTGGAAGGTGGTAGGTGCGTTGGTCAGCCCAAAGGGCATAATCAAGAACTCAAAATGCCCATAGTGGCATTTGAAGGCTGTCGTGGGGATGTCCTGATCCCTCACTTTGATTTGGTGGTACCTCGAACGCAAGTCTATCTTAGAGAAGTACTTGGCTCCTCTAAGCTCATCCATCAGCTCATCAATGTGTGGAATGGGGTAACGGTTCTTCAAAGTCTTCTTGTTGAGCGCTTGATAATCTATGCACATGTGTAATGTCCCATCCCTCTTCTTCACCAAAACAACTGATGAGGCGAAGGGACTAGAGCTCAACCTAACGTGCCTAAGTTCCAACAACTCCTTAATGACATTCTTAATCTCATCCTTGTAGGCCTTGAGATGCCTATAAGGAGTGGTGATAACTGCTTGTACTCTCGGCTCTAGCTCAATCGTGTGCTCAAATCCTTGGTCAGGGGGCTGCATTGGTGGTATGTCCCCAAACACTACCAGTTACCTGTCCAAGATGGCGTGTATGTCGGGGTGTGGTGGCTTGGGCTGGCCCCCAACCTATGAAATCCTCAACTCCACTACCCATGTTGTGTCTCCATGCCTCAGGTCAACCTCTATCGTGTGCACTGAAACTGTCTGTGGAGGATATGAATGCATACCCTGAAGAACCACTAGCTTGCCATTCGGCCCGATGAACTCCATCTCCAACTTCCTCCAATCTGTAGTGACCCGCCCAAGGGAGTAGAGCCACTAAACACCCATCACCACGTTGGTGTCCGACACATATACAACAAACAAATGATCTGTCACCGAGTAGTTCCCCATGGTCATTGTCAAAGTGGGGACATATCAAGTACACTGAAAACCCCTCGAACTCCTCTGTAGTTCTCATAAGAGGTCACGTTGGCATGCCCTAGTGTGGTAAAGCCATGAAAACACCAACCGTGTGCCTCTCCCTCCAAGTGCGAGGTAGCCATTTTGATGGGTTCCACCTTTGTCATCCGATTAAGCTGGAAATAGGTATCCAACTTCTCCACCCAAGCTCAAGCTGTGCACTTGGTAGATCCATCATACGTGGGAAAATACATCCTCCCAATGATATGCTGCAACTCTAAACTCTGCGTGCTAGATCCCCCACTGTACCTTCCGTTTTCGTTCTGCTTGAGTTGGCAGTAGTCCCTAAAGGACAAGGCTGCTTTGAATCTTCCCCCATGGACTGCCATTCTCTAAAATAATCTCCCATGGGCATTTGATCATCCGACCTTCCTTGCTCACTAGGTGCTGAGGGTAGAAAGGTAGGCAACTGATCCTGGTTGGCTCACTGTTGGTGAGTGGTTGGTAATGCATGGTCGTACTGTTGTGAGGTCCCTGAAGTCTTCCCAAATAGGAACTCACGATGGATGCTCTTGTCCCTATTCTACTACTTGATTTCCTCCAACATCTCCTTCTGTCCTTTGGCTAAATCATTTAGGTCCTTCAAGAGGCTATTAAATGCTGATTCCTCCTTAGTCATTGGCTCCTCCATATTTGTCACTAATACTGCTTACCCACGTGCCTCAGTATCAGGTGTAATCTCCAACTCCCTCTCCCTGCTCTGGTACCTCTGCTTATGGTAAGTAATGTTTTGCTTATCCTCCTCGTTCATAGGAAAGATCCCTTATGGTTGAACCAAGATCTGAGCTCTGATACCACTGTAATGTTCCTAATTAGGAAAAACAGTGATATACAAAGCAAAATGATACATGCAAACACAAAATTTAGAAAATTCAGTGAACACCCATGAAACCTCCAAAAATACCTTCTAGCCAAGCCATTTTATTAAAATATATGGAGCAAAGTACAATGGTAAGTAAGGAATGTCCCTGGGCTTGCCTCAATGGCAAGCTTGACAAGACCCAGGTGAGAAAACAAAACGCTCAGATGAGAGAGTGAGCTGCTCCAAAGATACCTTGTGCTGCCCCAGAAAACTGCACTGTCTGCTGGAAAGTTGCTGTTGTAAGACGCACTTTCGGTGCTCAGAAAATTATGCAAAATTAACCATAATCTCCTCTCGAATAACCCACCAAAACCCAAAAAGTGTTTGGTCTAGTTTTGACCTATGAAAATTGACCCCAATTACCACGTCCTCCCCAACTGGATGGAAAATAAGGCCTGTTTGTAAGCTCCTTGAAAAAGGCCCTCAGTATTCCCAAAATGTTCAGTTTCACCTCCCCAAAGATCTCCTCAATTCCCCCTACAAAATCCAACTCATAAACCTTTTTCCCAACCTCTCATGTGTGCCCAAAAAATAGCTCCTGTGTAGGCCCTGAGTGTCTGAATTTCGTCTTGCCTCCAAATAGCAATATCTTGCCCCCAAACGCCTCAACTAGCTTGGTATTCCCTTGGAGCAACTATGCAAAAATTTCTCCCGGCAAACACCACCTGGAAGATAGTTGAAATGAGCAATTTGTGGCCCTCTACTGCGACCTCTTGGAGTATGAACTAGCTAAGAGAAAGGCTGTACAATGTGCCCTGAACTCTTCCAATCTCCCCTTCAAACTGGTGCAATATTACCTGCCTAGGGTGGCACTCGTAGTCCACCGAAAGAAGGGGGAGCTCTCTCCTTGGAAAGCTCTGCGCTGAACAACACTGTGACCCAGCTAAGCAATTCGAGCAACTAGAGAAATGTGTGATTGACAGAAGACCCCAAAAGTTGCTAAGCTCCTTCTATTTATAATTTTTGCGCTGCCTCCCCATGTGGGGCCCTCCATCAAGCTTTTTGACCCCTTCCTTGGCAAATCAAACTCCCTTCAAAAGAAATGCGTATTTCAAGTGGGTGTGGCCCCCACGTCCCACCAACAAAAAGATTTTCTGCCTCCCTTTTCCTAAGTCTTAGCCCAAAATTTCATGGGTCCCTTAGTAAGCAAAATTGCCAAAATTGTGATAATAAACTCAAGGAGAATTATTCTAGGAAGGGACATTACAACCCCTCTGTATAAATCTATATATCATCATATCATCCAACATTGTAATATGGCAAGGCCTTGACTAATAGCTCTATCTCTCCACAATATTAGAGCTCAATGCTAGCCAGACCAATGATGTATAGACACCCTCATCATTGTCTCTCTCGGAACATACCCCACCTGGGTTCTCTCAGAGTATGTTTCACTAGGACTACTCTTATCTTGGATTCCCAATCATCAAATAATACTGGTCCTCTACGACTACTCTTATGTTGGATGCCCTAACTCATCGTCCAAGAGTATCAAATGCGAAATGTTTACACAATCCTCCTTTCTGTCTTCCCAAGTGAACACAATAATGATGCGTCTATCTCTCCCTCTCAACTTAGGGAGGACATACCCATTCCATTGAAGGAATGCACCTATTCCTATAAGAGGAATGTATCGAAGCTCCCTCTTAACTAGGGACTTGACCAATCTTCCTCTTTACATGGGACTTGCTTTAAGCAACTCTTCAGGTGGACATCAGATGTCATGAATTCTTGTGTTGTCATAGAGTCTACATCTTTTGGGACTTCTTTGCAGGGCACAAACCATCCATCACTTTCATCCATGAGTCTTGTTATCCTTCCTTTCATTGGAAAGTGATCCATTAGTCCATATCTGACCTTTCTTCATTCCATGTTGCCTTCTTCATATCATGTTTTCTTAAGGACTTTTCATCCTTCCACATGATCATCAACTGTAGAAGATTTCCACAGTTCTATTCTTAGCAGCCTTGCATAAGCCCATCTAGATATCATTCAAAAATAAGAAATTAAAATTACCTTTGTGATGGTCTTTCATCATGACATCTTTCTGTTTGCATCAACATTCGACATACATATTGACACATCTCCAAAGATATATACTGTCAAGGGTCTCTTTCTTTTTCAGACTTCATCAGGGTCTTCATATCTTTCATGGAGATATCATAGTCAAATCTTTCAATCCTTGGATGTTGATCACCTCTTCCATAGTTGCATATTTCATGATCTCTTCCTTTCTTTTTTCACACATTTCTTTTCCAGGAACTTCCAATCAGAGTTCCTTCAATTTTTCGTCAACCACCTCATATTTCATATACTATGTTGATTTCATCTAGTCGATGTGTGACCCATGCCTTCTTGCATCCTTTCAAAGGAGGAGATCCTTTCTTTTGATCACGATCTCGATATAGAGCATTTACCCATGTTACCTGCAACCATATGACATGACTCTACATTATCAAATACAAACATACATACCTCATTTTCCTTTATGTCATCTAGATTTCCTTTAACAACATCCTTGATCGAAATATTTTCATTTCCTTGATCTGCTTCACTTTTTTCGACATCATACCATCCTTCCATGAAATCCTACAAGTTGGAATTCTTGATGAAATACTTGCTTCCTTTGATTGGTGAACCTTTTGATGAAGATTCCAACAGAGGATTTTGAGTATCCTCATCGAACAAATGTTTCCTTTTAACTGATATATGATGAGCTTTGTACTAGATGACTTTTTCTTTTTCCATAAGTACCACTTATGCTTCTAATGAGGTTACCAAGAGCTATATCCTTCCATAGGTGACTGGCATAGACTTCTATTTCAGCTATCTTTCATGCTTCTCTATGATGATGTCACAAGCTCTTGCTTTTAATGCTTCTATGATGCCATTATGCATCCTTTCATTCTTTCTTAGTGACTCATGATATTCATATCTCACAACGTAAAACTTGAAACAAAAACTTGAAAAGAACTAGGTGAGGAAGACTATCTCAATCATAGTATTCTTCTTTTCAACTAACTCCTTGAATTTCTTCTTTTCAACTTCCTCCACTTCTTCGGTAATATGAGCTTCTTCTCTACCTCTTTTATTATTGTCCTTCTTGAGCTTAGGACAATCTCTCTTGTAATGCCCATATTCTTGACATCCATAGCATTGAACCTTTTCCATGTTCTTTCTTTTCTAAGAACCAAATTTCCCAAACTTCCTTTTTCTCTTTGCCATAGCAGCATATGCTTGAGTTTGCTCATTTGATCCTACATCAGTT
Source organism: Pinus taeda (assembly GCA_000404065.3). Lineage (NCBI taxonomy): Eukaryota > Viridiplantae > Streptophyta > Pinopsida > Pinales > Pinaceae > Pinus > Pinus taeda. The sequence goes on from APFE030581826.1 coordinate 47,249, forward strand.
TTTGCCTTTAACTTGGTTTCTTCAATCTTGCATCGTGACCATAGATCCTTGAATGGAGTAGCTTCTTCCTTCCCATAAATGCTTGAAGTAAAGTTACCCCACTCCTTTGGTAATGCATTTAGTACTACGGTGGTCATCTCCTTGTCAGACATTATTTCTCCCAGATCTTGAAGTTGATCCTTTATTTCAAATATCCTCAAAAAGTATGAGGCTATTCCTTCTTCTTTTGATATCCTTAGCTTGTAGAGTTCTTGCTTTAATGAGATAACTTCTCCTGTAGTGCTTACGGAAAACAACTTTACCAATTTGTCATATATTTCTTTTGAACTTTCGAGTTTAAATACATATGGGATGAGGGAATTCTTGATGGATTCTATGAGAATCCTTTGAGCCCTTACTTCCCCTTTCATAAACCTTGCAAGTGCTTGAGCATCTTCTTTTGGAGGTTTGGTGATTGAGCCTTTAACATGTTCCATGACCTCATTTTCAATGAGATTAAGATCTGTCCTCTTTTTCCATGCAAGAAAGTTTGAAGCCATAACCAATTTCCTTGGAAAAAGACATTTTGACAGATTCAGATATAGACATAAATATACTTGTGAAGATGCTTCTTCCACTTGCTGCCTCCTTGAATTTGCTGATGATATAGAGATAATAAAGAACTTCTCCTTGATGAAGATAGTTCTCTTCTTGACTCCACAAAGAGGGAGATTACTTTAGATCTTTTGATGGTGATGTCCTTGTTGATGATGATCGATGATGACTTCTTGATAATGTCTTGATGTTTCTTGGATGATCTTCTTCAAGTAAAAGGATTTTCTTTTTAGATGAAATCCTTATTTCAATGAGAGGGAAATTTCCTTTAGAACTTTTGATGATGATGACAACGTCCTTGATCTTGCTTCTCTTGGCTTAGTCTTCAAGTTACTTTGATTTGTAGATCTCTTCAACTTGAGTAGGGTCTTTGTGGTCTTTACATTATGACTTGAGGATCCCAAGACTTCTTCTGGTGCAGACTTTGTATTTGATTAAGGGTTTTGACACCTTTTGTAGATCTTGACTTCAAGATGCTCTTCTAGATTTGTTTTGATGCCCTCCTCAAGATTTGGTCCTTGAATGCTTGAGCGTCCCTTGATGAGATGCCCTTTCCTTGTTTTTGTCACCATAGCTCAGATACCATGTTGAGAAATCTAGGGCATTAGAATTAGATAAGTTCTCTTCTAATGATAACTGCTTGTGAATGCTTTTTACTTCTTTAGATTAAGTTCTTCTCTTTGCTTAGATTATTATAGTGTTATTCATCAAACAACTACCAAAGCATAAACAATAAGGAGACAAGAGACACAAAATGTAGGCGATCAGCGCGGGCCAAAACCTCTCCAACTTGAGAGGAAAACCCAAAACGAATTCTTCTTCTTATAAAGACTTCAATTGATGAATACCAAGACCAAGACCCTTGACACAACAACCTCTCCAAGACCAAGTCACAAGATCCTTCTTTTTTGCTTCTTCTTCTTGCTCAAGTCAACACAAGTCAAATTGCCTTCATGCATTGCACTTCTTGGCTACCTTGAAGTTTCGGTTCCTTTCCACAGACATGCAATTCGTACCTCTGCAATTTCGCATGTGGGAGGTGAGGGTGAAAGCTTTGAGATGCTTTCCTTCTTCGCTGTACTTGAAGACTTCTCTAGGTGATCTTGGCTAGCAAGGGAGCTAATTTGGTGACCTTCTTGGTGACTTCCTCAAGGACTGTTATGACACTACTGCAGAAACCCTAGTTTCTGCCACACGTGCGAAGAGACTAGCCCAAAACAATGCCAAACAACTTCGATTAGGTTCCTTCTTTCTTCGCTTGATAATGATCTCTTTCTCTAGTGATTCTCACACTTCTTTTTCTGTTCTTGATGCTTGACCAAATTCTAATCTCAAGTGAGGCCGAGCTGCCCTATTTATAGTACTTTGTCCATAAAAAATAAGCTGACTTCTCCTAGTGACAAGGCCGACATGCCTTTCTAGAATTATCTTTAGGCCGACTTCAAGGTGAGCTTTTGACATGGTCTTGGAGGGTTATTGACATAATAAAAATTACTTTTTACAATATGTAGCATGTCTTCAATACATGATATTGACTTCTTAGACTTGACTTGATGACCAACCCGAAAGGCTCACAAAGGGAGCCTTAACTATAAAATGAAATTCCTTGATCATGAAACCCATGATTCAAGCATTACAAAAATAATTTCATTTTCTTCTTTACGTTAATTACATAAAATCATAATTACACATGTCATTATGAAGACCGAACCTAGTTACACTTTTCAACATTCTAAAGAGAATGTGGGCAACTTCTTCACGGCTAGACTCAAGGTTTGAAGCATAAAACTTCCGGATAAACAGAGATATATATAAAAATACTTTTATTAATAAATGAATTACAGATGATGATTGTTTACAATGGGTTGCCTGGCTTATATACCGCCATGGGCACCCTTTGGGAAAGGGCATGATCTTATGATCGTGCCCTTTCGTCTAACTAAACCTAAAATTAACAATAAACCTAGAATTAACTAATTTTTTACATAACACTGCTTTCCTCTCGAAAGAATGCTTTGTCCTCAAAGCATACGCAACGACAGATGTTGTTGACAAAATGCTTCATTCTCCCAAGAAGCGTCTTCTTCGGTAAGTCTCTCCACTTGATTATATATTCCAAAATGATCAAGGTCACACACTGTAAAAGATCTTGAATTAATCTCTCAATTTTCGATTTTTGGTGATGTGGATATCGGTATGGCTTTTTCATAGGTCGGTCTTGAAATACTTTTCCATGCTTCTGAATTAGATCTTGCATCTCTGGTGACTCTTCTTTGGTCATATTTGCAGATAACATTTCTAATTGATGACATTGTATTGCATAAGCAGGTGCTCTTCTTCGACTCAACTTCATCATCTGAGATGATGACACAACATGATTTTCTGGTGCTTGGAATCCATGTAGTTTGTACTTCTGACCTCCCCATTTGAATTTTATAAATTGTACTTGATGGTTGGCGGCATAAGTACCTAAAGTTCGTAGCCATTGGATGCCTAAGACTACATCTACTCCTCCTAATGGTACCGTGAAGAACAGAGACTCTAATTTAAAGTCTTGAATCTGCAAATTGACCTTATGGCATTTCCCCACCTTTTCAATCTTCTTACCATTAGCTATCATCACTTTCATGTTTGGT
>APFE030581826.1:51540-166852 GCA_000404065.3 Pinus taeda
GATGAGACGTGACTCTTGGTACAGTCACAATCTTTAGATTTGAACAATTAAAATTATTTAGATCACACCTTTTTTCTCGAATGTTATCAAAATATCTTTTACTTTTTAAAATACCATGGGTTGTTTTTTTAAAACCTCCCGTAAAGGTAATATTTATCTTTCACCACATGTAAGAACTTCTCCATGTAAGAATTCTTAAATATACTTGAAAAGATTCCCGCTTATCTTTATTATCAATAATGTAAAACCTTTTATATATATATATTTTACTTTTTTTTGTTTGTTCAGAATAAAATTATTTCCTTTCCTCTTTTTTTTTTTTTTTCTATATTATACCCTTCTTCTTTTTCTTTATTATTTATTTTTTTAATTAGTAGCAAAATGGCCAAGGACCTAAAAAAAAAATCGAGAATCTCCCAATATATAGCGAAACGCTTCAATTATGACAACAACAAGGTTGATGATAGATTGCTAGCCAAAGCCCTGGTGATCAACCAAACGTGGCTCTGATACCAGATGAAGCATAAAACTTCCGGATAAACAGAGATATATATAAAAATACTTTTATTAATAAATGAATTACAGATGATGATTGTTTACAATGGGTTGCCTGGCTTATATACCGCCATGGGAACCCTTTGGGAAAGGGCATGATCTTATGATCGTGCCCTTTCGTCTAACTAAACCTAAAATTAACAATAAACCTAGAATTAACTAATTTTTTACATAACAAGGTCTGTGCAGAAGTACCTACCCGAGCTACAATAATCAACATAGGTTTGACATGTCTTTTACCATTTCAATAATACCTGAAACTTGACATGTTTAGAGAGCCAAGTTGAGCATTTTGTACTTGCCCCACCATTCAATTAAACCCGTCTCATGATTGTGATCCCATTGAAGTCCTTAATTTGCTTGGTGTTGGGTATATTTTTACTTGGGGAGGTTGGAAATTTTTCATAGACAATGAAATAAATCCTTGGTTAGGAAGATTGTGACATATGGCGCTAGGAAGTCCCAAATTTTTAAAACTTTAAGCAAGCCCTTCAAGGACTTACCCTCTTGCCCTGTTCTTTCCTTTCTGTTGTATCTACCAACCCATGCTGTCTATTTTATAGGATGTTTTTTAAGGATTTTATTAAGGTACCTTATTTTCTGTTAGACATGTTACTGCTGATGCTGTATTAGCAGAATCAGTGCTCTAAATACAACTTGTCATATTCCCTGCTTGGACATCCTTTTGAATGCATATTTCTTTTAGTGGCTGGAATGGAGATTCTACTGTAAAGTAACATATGCACAATTTGAAATTACAGCAAAGAGGCTTATGCAAGGACATGAGACACTTTGGTTATTAATTTAATGGTCAAAATTAGTGCAATATCAAAATTGAATGAGAAAGTAGTGCGGATCCACTTAACACAGACAAATTGCTTATTTTGAAGTGAAAACTACAAATTGTTTACTGGAAGTTGAAGCCTCTCTCTCTCTCTCTATATATATATATATATATCATATGAAGAGGGGCAAAATTCTGTAAGAGATACAAAATAATGAAATGATTTTTACAAATTGAATGTTTTGAGTGTATCACTCTCTATGAGGATGATTTTGCTTATTTTCTGATTAATATTAGAATTTCAGCTTCAGTGATTCACTGTTTGGCTTCAACTTACATTTATAATAAATCACTAAATATGCATAATTGTAAAAAGCAATTGATGTAAAGATAACTCACTTCTGTGTTTGGTATGAACAGGGAGCTGGTGTACAAGCCTGTTGTTCAACGTAAGCCAGCATTTGATCCTGTCTGTCGTTAGATTGTACTTAAAAGAACAGGTGCTTTATGTTCAGCGCTATTTGTTTAAGAAATTTAAGTTATTCAAGTTGAAAGTACCTTCTTTGGCCTTTTATGCAGCTTGCGGTCATGTCTTCTGCTTCTGGTGTGTTCACCGAGCCATGAACTCTCACAGAGAGTCATATTGTTCACTCTGTAGGAGTCCATACAATCATTTTCCAAGAGTGTGTGAATTGCTTCACTTTCTTCTCTTGAAAGCATTTCCAAAGGATTACAGACTAAGATCAGAACAAATACAAGGTAATATGTTTATAGGAAAATATGGTTTTTGTGTTTCCCTTGGAACTATTCTTTTGGAATACTTTATAGGCAATAAGCATAAATGCTTACAACCTGTTGATTCCGCTATGCTTGTTTTATATCCAAGTGTTCTTTCCCAGCTAATATAATGGTGTATCCTATTTGATTCCTTGGTGATTGACACTTCATGTTTGACATCTAAAATCTCCTTAGTCATTCTTTATAGAGTCCCATTTAAAATAATTTCATTCCAGTAGAATAAAGTTTTCATGAGATGGGAAAAATGATAAAAAATGTTTAAAACTTGAAGATGATATGCAAGAAGGCTGAACTGGACTTGCTGCTTCTAATAGTGCCATGTTACCATCGTGAGCCATTTTTAATATTTCTTGCCTTGAATTAGATTTATTGTTTGTAGATAGTCCTGCATTATCCATTTTATTTAAATTGGATGTATTATGTAGCACCCCTGATTCCCTTACTGGGAATCAGCCACTAACTGGCACACCTGGGATTACCATTTATTTTAAAGGTTTTTCTTCATAAGATATTTCTAGCACACAATGCATTATTTTTTATTATTTTTGAAATAGAAAACACCAACAAAACGTGGGATGAATTTAGTAAACTTTGTAATGAATTTATACATCATAACCAAAATCAAACACCAAACAATTGATCACATAAATTAAAATTCCACGACAATAGACACAAACAAATGACATCATGGTACTTATCCATATCACTGCCGGGAATGATTGAAGGGGAATAATTTTGTCCCAGCCATAGGTAACACAACAAGTTGTCACCCTCAAGTTGAGGCCATGGATTCACATAGGCAAAAGCACTTTCCCAGGTTCTCTTATACAAATGTAGCAACATTTTTGTCCAGTGGCGTAATGTATCCCTCCCTCACAGACTAGATGGGAAGTGAATGGACAGAGAGAGAAACTGATTTCTATTGCAGAACTTCCATTTATAGCTTTCACCCTTGCATGAAGTGGTTAGGTGTCCTCTCAAGGGAAGCATATGCATGTGATAGGTAGGCATTGTTCAAGATGGCTGTGCATGTAGATAATATGTGTCAGTGCATGGGGGAATTAGGAGCCATATGCTCAGGGTATTAAGTGTAAATGCATGGGGCATTAGGTGTCAAATGCATTTAGGCACTAGGTGTCAAATGTATTTGGGCAATGGGTGTCAAATTCCATATGTCAATTATAACTTGTACAATAAAAGACCTTTTCTTGGAATGTTGCATAAGTACATCACAGTTCAGAGATTTACATCACATGAACAACACGGGTATAGGGAAAATTCCACCCTAAAATGGCCATAAGTGCAACCATATACTATTGCGCACCAAGAGAGAGAGAGACAACATCATCATGAAAGTTGACTTTAACAAGCAAGGCCAACTCTTTCTTAAAACTACTCAAATTTTCTAAGCTAAAAGGTGAGGGATACTCTTGGAATGTACCTTTACATTGATGTTTCCAAAGATTTAAAGTTAGTCTTTTCACTAAGTGGGAATGTTTTGGTGAAAAAGCCATTTTAATAATATTTAGGAGTAATTCTTGGGTGCGGGGATGGGTAATGTTCAGTTTTACTAGTAAAAGTTGTACCTCCCCCATGTCATCGCTATTCCTTTACCTTACATTAGTCCATTGCCCCTTATCATGTTCCCGTTGGACATTCTAAGCCATATTATATTATTTTGACTAGGATTTGTTTTACATCACTATCATATGCCTAATCTTTTTTTTTCTTTGAAGGTTACATGGTGGGACAAACCATGGGGTTTCGAACCAGTGACCATCATGAAAGGAGTGCTTCTTTAATAATGCACCCTTCACCAATTGTTCTATGCCCCATGGGCTATCACATGCCTGATCATAGGCAATTGTCAATTACATATATACAATTTGCTTATGGGGCTTGGACCTTGGGCCCTCACTAAGAATTTTACTAGTTTAACACAATTCTATACATTTTCTTAATTTTATGTAAGTTTAATACAATTGTCCTTAATATTACAAAACAATAGGAAATGCTGTCCTTGTCTCCATGATTTTCCATAGTTATATAAGTGTCCCCCTTAGCATCACACATGCTTACACACATTAGTCCATGTCAAAATACATTATCATATCCAAAACTATGAAATAAATATTCTTAATGTACTAAGGAATATCTAACCTAAGGACAATAGGTCAAAATTAGTATAAACAATATATAAATAATTGAATAAGATATGAATGAATGATACAGTGCCATGTGAAAATGTATACACATTAAGTTGTCACGTTGGTGGATAGGTCATGTATTTTAGTTAGGATGTGTCACTTCATTTATTACCAATATTTATTAATATTATTTATTTGATGTGTGTGTGTTCATTACATTTCCTTTTCCTTCAAAGTTGCTTTGTCATTAAAACATTTTATGGAAAAGTTTGTCTTTGTTTTGGCTTGTAATGCCTTCTCTTGATTTTCCATTCTTGAAATTGTGATGGTTGATGATGAGTTAAGAAGCATTGAGAAGAACTATCTTATTGTGAAAGGGTTAGACCACCCTATTTCAATTTTTTTGCAGAACTGTGTGGCAATGACTTGTGCAGTTTGGGAAATGATGAGATTCCACACTTAAGCTTCTCTTCAACATAATAGGATCTTCACTAAGCTTCTTGTCTTGTTTTTGCCTTTGGTTAGTTTCTTGAATAATACAATAAATTCTATGATTTGGGTGATAATAAAGCATCCCTGAATCTTGTTTCTTGTTTTTGTCATTCTCATCTTTTGATACTTGTGATGATATATTGGTTGATAAGATTTCTTTTGGATATGTATTGGTTCCTTTTCCAAATTTTTTGTTTTCACATTGATGACTTATGTATTTCATGGGGTTAGTTATTGTTTCTTTATTGATCAATGACTCCTTGCTTGTAAGTTGCTTTACTATTGTTGTGACTTCTTTTACCTTTTTAACTATGTAACCTATGCGATCAAGCTTTGAATATGATTCTTAAGGTTAGGAATTTTTGTCTTTTGCAGTGATGACCTTGTCAAATTCTTTTTGCATTTTTTGTATCAACTTTTGATCATCTTGAAGGATCACCTTTGGTACATCTTATAAATAGGGGCATAGCACATCTTATAAATGTTTTCGGAAATCTTTCCTTGGTCTCATTACTAAGCTTCATTTTGTTTTTGTTGAATCTTCCTTTAATGGATACAATGACTATGAAAATATCTTCCTTTGATATAATTGGGGACACAAAGTGTATGGGTTCCATTTCTTTTTTTGGATAATCCCTTTGACTTTTAATAGAGCTGTAGCATATATTATAAATGTTTTAGGGAATCTTTTCTTTGACTCATTACTAAACTTTGCTTTGTTCTTGTTGAAACTTACTTTAACGGATACTATGATTATGAAAATTATATCTTCCTTTGATATAATTGGGAACAAAAAGTGTAAGGGTGCCATTTCCATGATGTGAATATGGATATATTTTAAACAAAATCTCTCCCTAACTTCTACATTTTGATATTCATCTGGTGTAGGAATTATAAAGATGCCATTACCCTATCTGTTAGCAGGGGTACATATACTTTCTAGTGCAGCATTCATCACCATTGTGAACCCAAGGTCACAAGTCAAAATTCATTTAAAACCCATGGGAGGCCCTATATTAGGCATCCTAGACCCATCTCTTTGTCATTGAGTTTGTATTCAGTTGTTTGGTTGGACCATGCCCTATCCCTTGAAGTTCCACTCAAAGTCTCTTTTGTCCCCAATTGGATTGGGGAGATTTAGGTGAAATCTCTTGGGGCTCAGTTTTATGGGAGCCTGCATCTGTAGGGGTGATCACTGGTGTATGGGCCAGCCCAGCGGTGTTAGGAGCACCTATGTCAGTTCACGAGTCTATCAAGTTTGTATCTGACCTTGGCCTTGGTGTAGTATTCCTCATGATAACTCTCGAAAAATAACAATCTAGTTTGACAACATTCATATTTCTTGAGGCAATTCATGGTTCCCAATATAAAGTAGTCCTAGTGGTTAAAAAGTCAATCTATTCTCAGATTAGAGAGCATGATGAGAGGATTCCATGCCATGTGGAATTTTTAAGATTTGAGCATCCAGTGTCTAGTTACAACTTGTTCAAACTTGGTCAATAGGTAAAAAAAAGTTTCTAGGGGGTATCATGTAGAGCGTTGGGCAGAATCAGGGATGTAATATGTCGAAAGTGATAACCACAAAGAGATGAACAAAACCCATGTGTTAGATCTCAAAGATTAGCAATGGCATTATAGAACCAACACAGGGGCATGGTGATGTGGCATACAAAGTTACGATGTGGCAATGCCCTAGGTGATGTGGAAAATAAAAAAGATACCTAGTACAAATCAAGGCCAACAGAGCAAAACCCAAGTTCCAAAATTGTCAAAAAATCAAGGGCGTTGGAGATCTAGTTTCCATGTGGCTAAGTCGAATTACTAAAGGGGAAAGTAAAGTCAACAATAACCATTGGTGAAGTCAACCAGCCATTAGAAGGTTGAACTAGTTGTTGGGGACTCAGTGGACAAATTATTTGAGCAAATGAATTGCGAGCAAAGGGAATCTTGAGCTAAATTGTGGAAATTTGTCCAAGTTGACCCCCTAGTAGGTGAATTAAAAATTATATTGTAATATTTTATGAATTAATTTAGTAAGCCTTCACATGTGGATAACTAGTAAATATTTTATGGAGGAATAGTCAAACTAGTCATTGACTAAGTGCTATAATTTTTTCCTATAAAAGGCTAGCCTCTTCTCATTGTAATGTTGTTGTCAATTGAGACAAATGTTATCCTAATAAAGAGCTCATATTTTGCAAACCTTTGTAAATTTATTGTGTACATTGACGGAGTGGGTTTTGTTTTTATTTTACTACTTGATATATGATTCATGCATAATAAGTTTTTATTTTGGTGATTAATAAAACTATTCCATGACTAACAATCTTTTCCATTGAGGGTCTACCCAGTCACATGGAGAGACTTGAGTTTTCTAGGTTTGCAGGTACATCAATCCAACCTTTTGAACCATCTCGTTGAGGGAACTTCATTTTGTCTCTGGGATTTTGTATTCTATCACACTTGGAAATTAAAGGTTGTAGACACCACTTCAAGGAGAGACTTCTCCTAGGATAGTTCGAAAGTCACCAAGAAGGGTGAGGCAACAATGACATCGACTTCCATTCCAGACCAAACTCACTCCCTTCGAAAAAGCCATCTATTTAGACTTAGAAGAGTATTGACTTCACACTCTAGCAAGAGGTGAGACATAAAAGGACACATGTATATCGCAACAGTCACTTATTTTGAAAATACAAAATTTACTTTATTTTTTTGCAGTTAGAGTAGGATATCAACTTGCTAGTTTCTCTTGTTTTATCTTTTAGCAAGCTAAAATCTTGGGGATAATTGAGTTAATTGATAGATCTCACCGAGATAGGGTACAAGTTTCCATTACAAACTATTTTACACTCGTATCTAGCCATTGGTATGTGAAGATATGAAGGTTAAGCTGATGTACTAGAGAGATCTGCATAAATTACGACAAGTTTTGCAGCTATTCAAGTAAGCAAAGCTCAATCTAGAATCTTGCTAGGTGCTCTAAATTGTTTAAAAATCAGTATATTAATTATTTAGAGTAATATTCTTTAGTTTCCAGCCCTAAATAATTGCACATCTAAAATATGGAATTTTTTGGGTGCTTAAACAAAAATTACTTCACCCAAAAATCTGAATTTTGATTTCCAACCTAATGGAATTGCGTTTTCAGTCAAATTTGGGTAGAGGGGAGGCCTTAAATGCCTCTACATTGACCCCTCTAACCTCTCCACCCTCTAGATTAACCTCCAGGAATGTTTAGGCACTTGTAGGGTGGTTGTAACAATAAATTTAAGATTGTTGTCCCCACATTTTACGTAGACTTTACAGTGTGTCACACAGGTTAACAAGTTGTTTTAAATCTTATCTCCTTAATCAGTCATCGAAACTGAAAGATAATATCACTTTTGGTTAGGATTTTCGGTGTAGACCAAAATCCATAGGTTGTATGCTATGTTTAGTGAATTTTGGCTACTAATATTTGCTCTATAGTTTTCTGCTACTACAGTGACATTTTTATTGATAGGAAGTAGGTATAAAGTAAACACCTTCACTTCAATTGACTCCATATAAGGCATTAGTCTTGTACTGGAGGTGTTGAGGGTAATTTAGGGACTCCTCCCTTGGCTGTTTAGCAGGTGTTGTGCCTAAATATTGGGGGCTTATGCCGAGGAGACAATGGATCCTTGCCCTATGTGTGCCCATCTAGCAGGTTGCTAGGACCTTAACAACACTACTAATTTGATCGTTAACATAACCCACTTCTTTGATGGGACTATAGATAAAAAGGACCCCTTTCTTATTTCAAGGTTAGATTTCAAGAATACTTTTTAAGTGATGCTTTTTCTTAGCAATATTTTTTTTTTACTTGATATTTTTTTATAATTCCTTGATATATTTTCAGGTTTCATTTGTAAAGTATTTATGATTGGTAAAGTATTTCAATATTAATAGCCAAAATAAGTTGTCTCATGATTTCTTGAAATAAATAAGCTCCCAAAGTATATAAGCTCGATTATTATTAATAATCAATTCTTGAAAAGAACCTTAGTTTATACTCGAATTTTATGATGCTTAAGAAAATGGTGGCATTTGACAACAACCGCTAGTTATTGATTTCTGTATACTTGGGGTTATAGATAGTTTGTGGAGCCTTGACGCTTCAATTTTCTATCAAAGATAATTGGTGAGTGGTTCCACTGGGATCTATTCGCCACGATTTATGGTGGCCGATAATTTTGTTTACTTTGAAACAACAACTATATGGGATGGATGTGAGATAGTTGTATGATTATATGATCACACTATTGATCCGTAAACTACTGTGAAAATTCCACTGGATAGTTCGTCGCAATAAATCTGATAAAATTTTATTTAAAATCTGAAATTCTACACTATTACAGTTTTATTAAATTTCTGGATCTATAGAATTGCTGTTAATAGTGCACGCATGCGAATGAAAATTATGCAGAAAATAGAGAACGACAAAATAAAAGCTCACACACACATGAGACACAAGATTTGCTTTGGGAAACCCTTTTGGGAGAAAACCTAGCTGGAAGATGAGGTCACTCTGCTCTCTTTCTTTGTCTGGAAATACGGCAGCAAGTACAAAGAAGTATGGCCTGTGGCCCATGGGCTACTATAGTGCACAAATCCTCTGTGTGCTTTACCTCCTATCCCTCTTGGCTATTTTTTGCTCAGCTATGGAACAAATGCACTTGAAAGAATTGAATGCTTCCTCCTCCTAGTGGCTCCCTTATAACTGTGATGTTCCTACTTAGCAATATTGCTAAGTAATTATCAGTTTGGCCAATTTTGCAATTTTACCATGATAGACTTAGGAAGAGTGGGTTAGGAGGACCCCACTTGGCATTTTTGACTCGAGGAGGTTCCAACATAGGAGAAAGAAAGGAAAATCAATTTCTTAGTGGGAAGTGGGCACCACCCAAGAGGAATACACACCCCTTAGAGGGAGTTGTACTTGTGGAGAGAGAAAAGGAAAAAGGAGGTCGATGTATGGGGCCCACTTGGAGAGGGGAAGCTCAATGATAAATAGGAGGAGAAGACTTCATTTGGGGGCTTTTGAACCTTTGACAAACAAACTCACCTTGTACGCTTGAGCTGTTGAGCCAAGTCTATGAGTGTTGTTGAACACATGAGATTTTCGAGGGGAAATCTCAACTCCTTCGGTGGACTTCGAGTGCCACCCTAAGGTAGCCTTTGCTTTATCGTGGAGCTGTTCCGTGGAGGATTCTATAGGGAGATTCAAGCCATTCAAGAGCAGATTGGGCGTAGAAAGGGACCACACACTCTTGTGGGGAGTGAGCTACATCACAGAGTTGATTCCGAGAATTTAGGGGCACACTCTCTTGGTGTTTAGCAACATTTTTGCAGGGGATTGACTGGTGGATTGAGTGGCCATTCTTCAGGCTGAAGTTTCCATTCCTAGGCATGCGTAGAGGTGACTGTACCAAGTCCTGTGTAGTCATTTGTGGAGGTTGCTCATTGAGGGGGCTTGGCTAGAAGTTTGGGGTTGAGTTTTGTGGGAGGACATGAGGAGAATTGTTGGGGAGTTTGTTCAACATTTTGGAGGGATTTGGCAGCAACATTTCCAGGTTGAATGACTTACCCAACTGGAGGAGGTGTATGCTATAATTGGGGGTAATTTTGGAGGTTGGAACTAGGCCCAACCCTTTCTGGGTCTTTGTGGATTTATTGAGGAGAGCTTAAGGCTAATTTTGAAGAATTTTTTGAGCACTCTAGAGGGGTCAAACAACAGTCTCTTTCCATCCAGTAGTTGCAGAATTCCAGGGCTAACGCAGAGCTTGGGTGTCTAATTGCGTGTTAAATTTTGTGCGTTGCATGTGGAATTTTGCTTTGTTTATCGCTATTTTTTCCTAATAGGATTATTACATTGGTTTCAAAGCACCGATCTTGGCTCAGCCGTGGGGGAATCTTCTGGACCACAGAAGAGAAGCAGAATATTACTTATAGGAGGCATAGATACAGGAGCTAGAAGAGGGAGTTAGAGATTACACTTGATACTGAGGCCCCAAAACAGGAGGTAGTGTTGTCGCACAGATTGTCACGACAATGCTGAGACCAGGGGTTGTCACCCTGATCCCCGATCTCTTCGTTTAAGCCTTGTGCACTTGCAGTGATTTGTGGAGGTTGCTCATTGAGGGGGCTTGGCTAGAAGTTTGGGGTTGAGTTTTGTGGGAGGACATGAGGAGAATTGTTGGGGAGTTTGTTCAACATTTTGGAGGGATTTGGCAGCAACATTTCCAGGTTGTACGACTTACCCAGCTGGAGGAGGTGTATGCTATAATTGGGGGTAATTTTGGAGGTTGGAACTAGGCCCAACCCTTTCTGGGTCTTTGTGGATTTATTGAGGAGAGCTTAAGGCTAATTTTGAAGAATTTTCTGAGCACTCTAGAGGGGTCAAACAACAGTCTCTTTCCATTCAACAGTTGCAGAATTCCAGGGCTAATGTAGAGCTTGGGTGTCTAATTGCATGTTAAATTTTGCGTGTTGCATGTGGAGTTTTGCTTTGTTTATCACTATTATTTCCTAATAGGATTATTACATTGGTTTCAAAGCACCGATCTTGGCTTAGCCGTGATGGAATCTTCTGGACCACAGAAGAGAAGCAGAATATTACTTACAGGAGGCATAGATACAGGAGCTAGGAGAGGGAGTTAGAGATTACACCTGATACTGAGACCCTAGAACAGGAGGTAGTGTTGTCGCACAGATTGTCACGACAACGCTCAGACTGGGGGCTGTCACCCTGATCCTCGATCTCTCCATTTAAGCTGTCTCCAGAGGATAAGGGGGGTAGACCCTATGGGATGAATGAAGACCAACTGTGGACCAGTTGGGTTGGGAGACACAACAAGACAATTTAGCACTTGATTGATTTAGAAATGAATGTACCAGTGCCTCATGGAGTTAATGATTAAATGATTATTTATTAAATGTTGCTGAAATATAAGAAATATAAAACAATCATTTATCATAAAAAAAACCCAAGCAATGCAAGATAATCGATAAATGCACAATGCTTTACAATTTTCCAGCAATTAAATTTCTAAAGAATAAATGCTTTAAACAACCACGAAATTTAAATGCTGACCAGATTTCAAATAGTTGATCTCCAGATATAAACATTTTAAGCACATTTAACTTCATCACAACAAAGAAAAGACTTTAAAAAAGAATTTCCAAATTTTAATTAGCCTTTTTCAAAATTATTTATTTATTTATTTATTATTATATATTATTATTTTAATGATTCTAAGCTAAAAAAGAATATCAAGATAGAAACAAAAATTAAAATCCTAAATTAAAATCTAATTACACTGAAATCTAATAAAATAAAGAAGAGCTTTTTAAGCTTTTATGATTTTTTTATTTTATTTATTCTAAATAAAATAAAACTAAACTAAATTAAACTAAAAGCTAAAGCGAATAAAATCAAAATAAAGGCTAACACCTAATCTATAAAAAATGAAAATCGATTTTTATTTAATTTTTTTTAAACAAAAAGAAAATAAAGTTTTCATCTAAACCAAAAATCAAAACTAAACGAGAAAAAACCTAAGGATTAAAACTTTTTATGATTTCCTTTTTTTTAATATTCTAAACTATAGAAAAAAAATAAAATCAAACTTAAATTAAAATCTAAAACTCAAACCTTTATATGAAACAAAAATTTAAAATATTTATTTTTTGAAACATGACTAAAAGGGAAACGTATCTAAACAAAAACAAAAATTTAAAACTAAATCTAAAACTAAAATCAAAGTCTAATCTAATTCAAATGAAATTTAATCAAAAACATCAAACCTAGATTCTAAACTTACTAGACTTACCATACGCATATCGAATTTTTATCTACGTTTATTACTGTTTGCGTTTATTTCTGTTGCGTGTGCAGGTTGATGGCCAACGGCGGAATTTGAAGAGAGTAGCCACGCAAGGAACGCTGCGTAAGGGTGCTTCGACAGCAGCGTGGAAGATGGCAGCTAGCAGCTTTGTGGGTTTGAGGATGGGCCACAGCGAGGGGAGCTGGGGATTGGGCGTATGGAGCAAGAGCGTGTGGATGATTGCGTGGGAGTGGAAAGCAACTTGAATGGAAGGTTCAGCTGCGTGGAAGAATAAAAAAACAGCGAAAAGGAGAAGCTCGATGGAGATCGAGGGATGGTCTGCAGATGAGACGGATGGATGGCGTGGAGAAGGGCGTGAAAGAAACACGCAAATGTTTGCTGCAGATTAGGTGAAGTCTGCAGTAGAAGTAGAATCACTGCGTGCAACAGCGTGGAGCCCAGAAAAAATTGACGCAGAGGCCACGGATTCAAATATTTGTTTGTAGGTTTAGCAGACAACAAGGGGAAAAGCGATGAGGGTTTAGGCAACTTGAAGAACGACGAAGAATTGATGAAATAAAGATTGCATGGGGGCCAAGGGAGCTGCGGGTATGGGTATACTGCAACGAATGGAAAGATTGCAGAGAGGAGATGGACGACAACAACTTGTTTGCAGGTTCTGGTAGCAAGGAAAACAATGGGCCTTGTAATCCAGAAATTTAATCACAATTTTAAATCTTTCCTGCTCCAGATTTCCCTGATGCAAAACCCTAATCAGATTGCTTGATGGAAAACCCGAAAATTTCTTAAAGCCTGTACCTGCAATGGCAAAAAACAGAACATCCAGAATAATATGTGCAGGAAACAAAACTGAAAACCCTAAATCAGCTAAATTATTACAGTGTTTATAGATTTTCGACTCTTTAGCAACGAGCTTTGTCAATAATCCACAATACTATTTTTAGAATTTAAATTTAATGTGAGATACTTCAGAAAACCCTGCATGCATTCATAAAAAAAATTTCAGATGATAAGTCTGGGATTAAAGTTAGCTGGGCTCTTTAAGAAAACGCAAGCCGAGAACTTACCCTAATGCCCGGTAAACTCAAAACTAAGATTTCCTGCACAACTTAAAATCAACCATTAACATAGAGGGAAAAAACGATAGTGAAATCCGGATCAAATGGAGATACCTGCCATTATATTTCAGAATCTAAATTATCATTCAAACCCCAAAGATCAGACAAGATACTTGTGCCTGAATCAATCTTCATCAAGCTATTATCGATGACTGAAAATAAAATTATGCAAAAAAGATAAAAGATCTTATATCATTCCAAAAGAGTAACACTAACAAGATTTTTAACCCCAAAGTCTTTCTTTATTGCACAAAAAATGACTACAAGAGAGCTTTCTTTAGCACCAGACTCTAAGATCCAATCTGATCTCCAATGACCCCTAGCACCCTATTTAAAGGAAAAATTCCCAACGGCTAGTTCGAGAGGTCCATGTCAAAATGATCTCGACCATCGATGAGGATCAAAATCCCTTTTAATCTCATCCATAGAATTTTTAAATGCATTTTAATCTATTAAAAAATTGAAATTCTGCATTTATTTACTTAAAACTTTGACTTATTATTATTTTTATTATTTATTTATTTTTTTTTAAATTTTTATTTATTTTTTATTTTAAAATTTAAAAATTTTATTATTATTTTATCTATTTTTTAATTTAATATTTTATTATATATAAATATTATATATATATTGTTGTGTTTTTTATTTTTTAATTTTTTAATTTTATTTTGGAAATGGATCGTCGAACTTAGCCTTTGGAAAATCACCTAGGACCTAGGACTTGGGATTATGAGGGATTTAAAACATTTCTAACCCCAAGACACTTTACATCATGACTTTTACAATTTTACATCTCAAGGGGGAAAACCCATTTGACATAAGACCCTCATAGACCACCCAGTCTTGCGATCAAATATAATTAGCAGATCAACACAATAGGATTCCTCTAGAGATTCTAATGACAAAATTCAATTTCGGCTTTGGGGTAGGCTGAAGGAAACTCTGCCGATCATGGATCGATGAGACAAAAAACCTTTCGGAACGTAGATTATCACTAGAAAATTAGGTCCACCTAGGCAATTTACATACATGACTCAGATCTGCTAAGATTATTTACAATTTACACATGCAGACTGGGTTTTACAACATCACATGATCATGTCGACGATGACTGTCGAATGGCACGGACATATCGATCAAGCGCTATCCCTTTTGCAAAAAAGGGGGTGTACTGCTATGGGTAGTTGACACGTAGTGGTCAACATCTGGCTCTACTTGGGTACACATTGCTACATTGTAGGAATGTGAGAATCCAGAATCTGCATCCACGCAACACAAAACAGAAATAAGTAGCGTCCATTCAAGAATCATCGTATAACATTAAGCACATGAAAGATATAAGCTCTTAATTTATTAACTAGTCTAACAATGTGAAAAAGTAAATCTAATCCTAAGACAAAAATGAAAATGTTGAGAAACAAGGAGTAGGGTTAGAAATACAATACAAATGATGCCCCATGGCATCAGATGTGTTCAATATAGATGCCAAATTTAAGGGTAACTTTTGGAAGGAATTTTTCAATCATATAGGAAGCTACCTCAACATGAGTTCATCCTACCATCCTCAAATAGATGGCCAAACAGAGGTTGTCAATAAATGTTTAGAAACCTACCTACGCTGTTTTTTTTCCTTAGAAAAAGCGTAATTTTCATTAAAAAGATAAGAAAATTACATGTTGTATGATATTGTAGATATGAACTGCTGTCAGCAAAAAGGGAGTACTATTTAGAGCTATTATAAACTTTACAAAAACTATTATGATGCTTACTGATAATAAACTTCTGAGAAGTCTAGTAAATTTTTGAGAATATGAGCTTTGTCCAAAAATATACTGAAAACTGGTAAGTTATATACATAGAAGCAAAAAGTAAAAGAAAAGTTGCTGAATGATCTAGCGATCATTTTGATAGGAACTAAAATCATGTCCATAAAGGACGATGATAGTAACTGTAGAAACTGTAGCCCCCGTATTCCTGTTTCTGCCATTGACCTCTGTTCAGTGGCACTGCCTTTTTGGATAAACGATCAGTGATCTCATTCCTTTCCTTGTATATATGTGAGCATGCAAATGAATCAAATTGGGACTTTAGAGAAAGGATCTCAGTCAGAATATCTCTAAGTGTGTGCAAGTGACAATGATTAACTTCATTTGTCCAGTTAATTATGCGCTGTGAGTCTCCGAATATCTGAAGTTGTTGGCAATTTTGTTCTTTTGCAAAAAGGAGAAGGCATTTTAGACTGCTCAATTCAGCATAGTTGTTGGTGCCTCTGCCAAGGCCGACCTTGATTTTGTAAGACACTATATTATCCATATGCAGCACTGCTCCTCCACCACAGTGTTCAGCTTGTGCTGAGCCGTCAAAATAACCTAGGGGGAGTTTATGTCTATGGATTCCTGGGTAATGATCTGAAGGGGTCGAATATCCTGGTCCTCCAGGAGCAAATTGTATAAAGCCAACAACGAAATACCGGAGGAGTCCCAATCTATTTTCGCATTCTTGAAAATGGATTTGTTCTTGTTAAGCCAGATTCCCTAGCAAATTAGCAGTGGAAGGCATCTAGTTTTCTGAGAGTTGGCTTTTATCCACCATCTTTGCCAAGCCTCTTCAATATCTCGTCCCGACCAATCAATATGTAGATTTAGTGAAGTGAGGATCCTTTGCCAGAAGGCTTTCGAGACAGAACAGGTAAAGAAGAGATGAGAAGTATCTTCCTCCTGCATCCTACACAGACAGCATCTAGAAGGCCCGCAGTTTGCACGACGCCTCAACATTAGTTCAGTGGGAACCTTGTCTGTTAAAATGCACCACATGAAAAGCCTAGATTTGGGAGGGGCCTTTAATTTCCAGATATGACTCTACCACCAAGAGAAATCACCCGTGTGTTTGGCTGCCATTGTATAAGCATAACCTGATTTGGGGGAGTATCTGCCTTGGGGATCCAATGCCCAGATAAGGACATCTTGATTGTCGTTTATACGCACATTGGCCTCCTCTAATGAGCCAATGAATCTCTGCCAATCATCGACCCAAACTGCCGGAATGTTGAGCGTTCTGTGGTCCTTCCAGGTTTGGTTTTTCCACCTGTCCTGAATATCATCTGCTATATGTGATAAGTGGGTGATGCCTGAGTCTTGAAGGAAATTGCAAAGAGGACAGGGGAGAATATGGCCATTCCCACATCCACTCCATGCGTCCAAAACAATCCTCACTTGAACTCCATTGCGAACTTTCCAAGCCAGACCACACTTGATCAGAGAGATAGATTGAGATAATGCTTTCCAAATTATGGAGGATCCAGCTGTGGAACTGAAGGTCTACGGATCCATTCTAGAATTGAGAGCGGATATATGTACTTATGATAAGTGATTTCCTGCCAAAGACTTCTGGAATTAACAAGTTGCCAGCCCAATTTTGCAACCAAAGCCTTAGCGAATAAATGCAAATTTTTTATGACCCAACCCCCCATTGTTTTTGGTTTGTCAATGTTGTCCCAACGGACCCAAGTAAAAGTTCTCCCTGGAATTTGTCCGCACCAAAGGAAGCGACAACATAATTGTTGAATTCTTTTCAAAATGCCTTTGGGAATCTAGGCCAGCGACATCTAGTAAACCGGAATAGCTTGTAGGACCGACTTGAGGAGAGTTAGCCTACCTTCTCTAGAAAGCCATTTTTGTTGCCAAATATTGATTCTGCTTTCAATCTTGGCTATAAGCCAAGTCCCATCTGCTATGTGATAACCATTTGGTTTCAATTTGAAACCCAAATATTTAAGACCATCATCCAGATCTTGACGCTCATATTCAAAAAATTGGCTCACTAATCTTACTTCATTCAGCTGGCAGGAAACTATGATAATAGTCGATTTTGCAATATTTGGCTGCATGCCTGTAGCTATACAAAAAAGATCTAGAATAGCCTTGAAAGCATATGAGTCTTGAAAAGATCCATTTAAAAAAATTAGAACATCATCAACAAATAAAAGATGGGTTATAGAGGACATATCTGAGAGCCTGACTCTAGCCAAAGAACCTTCCTCTCTGCCTTTTGTTATCAGTCTGCTGAAGCCTTCCATGAGGAGGAGAAAGAGTAGCGGGGAGAGAGCACATCCCTGTCTAAGGCTTCGTTATGCCTGAAAGAAACCCGAAGCCGCTGCATTGATGAGAATACTAAAGGAGACTAAAGTAAGACAACCCATGATCCAATTAATAAAAGCAAAGGGGAAGCCAATGTGAGTGAGAGTTATCTTGAGGTAGGACCAACAAGTACGATCAAAGGCTTTGGAAAGATCAACTTTTAGGATGACAGACTTTTTATGGAGCTTCTTAATCGAGTGAAGAGCTTCTTGAGCAGTACCAATTGCTTCATGGATTTGGCGATGGCTGAGAAAGGCAAATTGTTCCTTGGATATCATTTGGGAGAGAAAGGGTTTAATACAAAGGGCTATTGTTTTGGATATGATTTTGTAAATGCTATTGCAGAGGCATATGGGTCTATAATCTTCAAAAGAGGAAGGGTTATCAAATTTGGGTATAAGGGCCAGGAAAGTTGAGTTGAAGGCCTCCAAAATTCTACCAGACTTTCGGCTTTCTTCAATGGTCTGGATGAGATCATCTCCAATTAAATCTAAAAAGGAACTAAAGAATTCAACTGGCCACCCATCAGGACCTGGGCTCTTATCCTTATGAAAGCACTTCAACACAGCTTCAAGCTCTTCTCTAGTAACTTGAGAGTTTAGTTCTTTAATTTCCTCCGGCTCGATGAATCTGGGCAAAGCTTCAGCAGTGCGAATGATGCTTGGAAGGGTTATTCCAATGGGGGCTTTGTAGATATTAGAGTAATGTCTAATCCCCATGTCAGCCGGTTGTTCAAAATTGCTCGCTTTCCTTCCTTCCGAGTCTTGTAATTCCCAGATTGAGTTAATGGCTTTCCGACCCCTTGCATATTGTTGAAAGAACTTTGAATTTTCATCACCTGCTTTGAGCCAGATTGCTCTGCTCTTGAGCCTCCAAGTTTCTTCTTTTAAGCGAAGAAGCTTTATTTTGTCAGTTCCCAGCTGAATCAGATGCAACTTTTGTTCTGTCGAGTTCGATCCTGTGGGAGTTGATTCTTCGAAGGCTAGTAGAGCCTTTTCAATTCTTTGAAGATCTTCATCTTCTTTTCTTTGTTTTAATCGAGCCCAGGTTATTGTTTTGCCTTTTAGAACTGCTAGATTTTTTGCAAAGAGCGCCCCTGGGGAGGAGGTTTCATTCTGGGAGCAATGGATCCAAGTGGCCGAGACCAAGTTCCTGAAACTCAGATCCAGCAACCAGGAGGAGTTAAATTTAAAATTTGAAGAGGGTTTAGAAAGATTACCTTTGAGCTCCAAAAATATAGGAGAGTGATCAGAGATCCCACCACTCCCCACCCATTGACGAAAGAGAATTAAACTTGCCATAAGAGGGGCTTTGATCAAGAATCAGTCCAATCTTCTAGCAAGGGCATCTACCCCCAATCTGCGATTCCTCCAAGTTGGCTTGAGTTTAACAAGGTCAATATTTAGAAATTCGTGAGCATCCAACAAGTTTTCAAAAAATGCTGTGAGATGATCACTTTGACCCCTGAAACCCCAGGATTACGCTAATCCGAGGGAGAAATTTAAATCTCCACCAATAATGATATTATCTTGATTCATAAAATTAGCCTCCATGATTTTGTTCCAGAAGAATTCTCTGTTCTGGCAAGGTCCATAGATGTTGATGATCCTAAATGGTCTGCTGAGCTCTATAGACCAAATATCTGCACCAAGAAAACCTTCTCCTCCCCAAAAGTTGAGGATTTTTGTAGAATGAGTGTTAAACCCCAAGGTGCAGCCACCAGAGTGACCCTTCACATCCAAAAACTGAAAATCCCAGGTTGGGAGAAAACTTAAGAGAAGCTTATTTATCTGGTGACCTTCCCCCAGAGTTTCTTGATGGAAAATAACATCCAACTTTTCAGACAGAAAGAGCCTCTTGAGAGCTAGCTTTTTGTCAAGGTTGGCTAGACCCCTACAATTAAAGGAAAGACAAATCATGGGGGAGAGGAGTGAGGGTTGCTCTTAGCTCTAAGAACCCAGTGGATTGGGGATTGGACCCCAGAGGCTACTTCAGCACTAGCCCTTTTAATAGCCTTAGAAATTTTTGATTGGCGGCCTCTCGGAGGCTTGAGAGTAATTGAAGGAGGGGGGTCAAGGTCTAGGCCTTAGACCGAAGAGGGAGCAACAGGAAGGGATCTGAGGAAATATCGGTGAGGCCCACTTGATAGTGGGTGATCATCGAGCGGGTAGGTGGTCCTATCCACAGAGGGTTGTGGAATGGGGGAGCACAGTGAGGGAGGCACAATGGGAATAGGACAAATCGATGAACATAACTTATTAACTTCAGCGTGAGAGACGACATAGTTCAAAGAAGATGATAAATTTACTGAACCTTCAATAGAATGAGAAAAAAGAGGATGAGTGGAGAAGGGAGTACCCGCGAAAGCCGTGTCATGGGATCTGGATTTTTCAGGGAGTCGATCCAATGCCCTTGCGAAATGGTGAGCTACGGCCTGCCGCAGAGTCAGACTAGAGGGCAGAGTACTTTCATGGAGGTCCAATTGAGAATTGAAATCTGAATCCAGAGTTTGAGTGGAGGCTGAGACCATCACTTTGGCCGGGATTTGATTCTGCCCTGAAATTCTTGGACAATCTTTGTATAAATGCCCCACTTCATGACATTTGCGGCAACGGAAGGGAATGCCTTCGTAATCTAGAATTTGCCTCCGAGTGATGTTGCCCATTTGAAGCAGGTAGCTCTCTACCAGACCTTCTCTGGTATCTAGATGCACTAAAATACGTGCCAATGCTAGGCATCCTGTGTCTTGGTAGGTTCTATCATGATCTAGATAGACACCCAAATCATCTCCTATTATGTTGAAAATTTATTCCCCCCAAAATTGTAATGAGAGAGTAGGAAATCGGACCCAGATTGGCCCTGCTCCATGATTTTCCTTTTCTGGGTCAAACATTGGCGACCATCGCTTCAATAGCATTGGTGTCATCTCGATGTGCCAGTACCGCGTGAGGATCTAGTCTACCTAGTTCGGATGAGCGAAAATTAGAGCAAACCAACCCTTGGAAAGTGAGAGGATACCTGGGAGCTGTATGAGGAGATTCCCCCAAATTTTCGCTGTCCAGTTTCGAAGGCGTATCGAGGAGTAATTTCGGCCTCTCACCCTTCCAACTAACATCGTGCTCTCCGTGAGGGCTGCTTGAGCCATAGAGATTCCTTCTTCGAAGATTAACCGCCTGTCCCTTTCTCTGATTTTTGAATTCCTTGATTTTTTTGGATGTTTTGGCCGCGCTTTAGCTACTTGCTCTCCTTCCTCAAGGCCAATTTCTTCTGAATCAGAACGATTGCCTTCCGAAGCGTTGTCCAGTCCGAGAATGCCAATGAAGCAACCTGAAGGAGGCGCTGAGCTGATTGGTTGGAATGCTGTATAGAAGGGGGTAGTCCTGAGGATTCCTACTTGTTCAGGCAACAATCCTTGTGCTGTTTGACCCAAGTTACTCGGCCCTTCTCCTGAACACTCACACCACCTTGGGTAATTGTTGCTGCCGGGAAGGCCTGCGACCATATGTTCAGGTCTGATGGGGAAGGAATGGGTAGGAAGGGTAACTTCGGGCCTTCTTCCGGCATGAATATTCCTTTTGTAACTCTGTCGGGGGCGGAGTGGATTCTAGGGTCTGCGGAGAGATTGCCATATCTTCCATTTGAGTTATAACAGCCTCAACCCCTGTGACTAGTAAACTGGCTATCACTGGGGTAGTCAATGCTGTAGCCGATCGGGAGAAATTGACCCTACTATCCTCAGCAGCAAGGGAGTCAGAAGTGTAGTCAAGTAGGTGTTCATTCATCCGGGAGCCAGCTGCCCAAGAAAATAGTGCGCCATTCCGCCGCGTCTTCTTGTTGGGGTTACACTTGCTCGAGACTGCCGTTCTTGGCAAAATGCCCTTGTGCTCTGCTTCAAACCCTCTTGCAAAAAACATATTTTTTCCTACCTACGTTGTTATGCCATAGACAAACAGAATAAGTGGGGTTAGTGGTTACATCTCGCTAAATGGTGGTACAATTCTACTTACCACATGTCAATGAAAATGACTCTATTTCAAGCTGTATACGGTTACGAACCTTCGAAATGGAAGGACTTTGCTATCATTGAGGCAAAACTTCCAGCTGTTAAAGACCAGTTAGAAGAAACCCAAAAAGTCGTCCAAACCCTAAAAGAAAACCTAAATAATGCAAGAAATCGTATGAAGCCACAAGCTGACCGAAACATAATAGAGAGAGATTTTGAAGTTGGAGAATGGGTATTTGTTAATCTTCAGCCTTACAAGGAGTTGTCCTTAAAACAAAAAGGGAAAAAACAAATTGGCACCAAGATTTTATGGACCGTACTAGATCAACAGAAAGATCAACCAAGTAGCATACAATTTAAGCCTTCCTGATTGAAATCATGTTCATAATGTTTTCCATTAGGGAAAAGCAGTTGCGATCACGAGTAATCAAAGAATACTTGATCAAGTGGAAGGACTTACCGGAAAAAGCTTCTTGGGAGACAAAAGTGTTTCGTCAACAACACCCATCGTTACGTATGCTCTGAGGACAAAACATCTTTTTAAGAGGAAGGCAATGTTATGTAAATTAATTAAAGTCTGTAATTAACTAAAAAGCAAAGGGCATGATCATAGATCATGCCCATTCGTCAAGAGGCACCCAAGGTTGTATTTAAGCCAAGGGCCTCCCACGTTTGTAGCATTCATTCAATCATTAATAATAAATATATGAAGTTCTGTTAATTTCTGAGATAATCGCCCCATTATAGTATAAAACAGCAGTAAAAAATCACAATATTTCACTTCAAATAGTCTCAAACTTCTTGGCAGTTCAAGGAGAAAAGATAACTGTTAAATTTAGATAACAATGGTATGTTCTATGCTTAGCACAATTACTTCAATGTACTTTAAGAAGCCCAATGACAATTTTCCAAATTAATTTCCAATAACAATCACATTAACCATAAATCACATTGACAGCAACTGTAGATAAAACATAAAATATAATGCAGAAGACAAACAAGACAAGAGGACACCAGATTTGGTGGATGCCAGGGAGAACCACCAATGTCGGGAAAACCCTTCGATCAATTCTTTTTATTATTATATCAGATGTTCAGCAGAGAGAGAGAGTACAAAAGTTCAAAATTGACTTACCAAATCAAAGTCAAAACAGCCTGTCAAATCTGCAGTCAAACTCAGCCTTTACCAGAAAGTCAAAGATGGTCAATGCAGCTGTCAAACTTTCTTTCTTGAGCTCGGTCAACCTTAGTCAAACTCGGCCTTCCTTGTTGGTCAAAGTCAGCCCAAAATAGTCCTCCAAAGTCCAGTGAAATTCAGTCAAAGGAGAGAGAAAGTCTGCTGTAATTTGCTGCAGTCAAAGTTGCAGTAACCCTGAAGTAAACGCTGGTCAAAGTGCCCTGATTTTCTCAATTTCTATGCCCAGCAATGTGGCCTAGAGAAATAGAAATAATCCTCCAAAAATTGCAGCCAAAACTGGTCAAAGAGTCCCTGGTTGACGCTTGTCAAAATTGGTGAACTCCGGAAATTTTCGGCCCTGTAATTCTGTCCAGCAATTCGACCTCCTTGCCACACGTGAGAGAGAGAGAGAATGCCCAATAGCTGTACAAACCAATAAGAGAAGGAGAGAAGAATGTGTGAGTGATGATGATGCCAAATGAGGTGAGAGGTCACTTGTATTTATACAAGTTGTTGAGGGTGAAGTGACACGTCCATTGGGCTTCATGAGCCTACACGATGATGTCGCCGACCTGAACAATTTGAATATGTGATGGCATAAATTCAAAAACACACTTCTGCTTGTCCAAATTAGATGATCTTTATATCAATTTTGGTCCTTTCGAAAAGAGGAATTTATTGCAATCATCATCTCCATCAAATGAGCTGTCCCATGGTGGAATTTGGCCCTAGTTGCCAATTTTAACAATAACAATTTCAGCCCATTTTAAGGTAAATTATCAACCAATAGTCAGATCTGAAAATGCATTTTTACAGCAGTATAACAGCAGTAAAATCAGTCCCTTATATTCTTCCTTAGATATCAAATCTCTTAACAGTTCTCTCTTTTACTTATGTCCAATCAGCAAGACAAATGGTTGTAAATAGCAAATTATAAAGAACATATATATTGAAATTCAAATCTGAAAGCTGTGGACAGTTGGAAATTTCATATATAAGTTCAAGATGAAGTACAAGTACATACCATAGCCTTCTCTCAAGGATAATACAAAATCTTCAACTATCCAAAAAGCCCTACCTGTTAAAGGCTAAAAAGTTAATGAATTGCCTGTTAAGAAGCTAATAAAGACTTAAAAGTTAATGACTAGCCTGTTAAGAAATTGTTTATACTTCCTTTATAGTGTTATGCAGTTCAGTCCTGTAATTGATGTCCTTATCCCACCATGGCAGCATACTCATTGGCGAAATGAACATGCATGCTTGTTCTAGTTGCTTATATCTATTGTGATTGAACTAAAAGGGAAAATCTACCTGAGGGCATCCTTGTCAATGATAAAGTTTGGTTGGGATGATAGTTGTTCAATTCCATTCTGCTTGGGTAGGTTTTGATCTCAACATGATCTGATTTTTAATGTATAACTGTACATTTCAACCATGATGCTAATTTATGAATTTTGTTTGTTTTATGATGAAATTATTGACATAATTGTTATATTTTGTCATTAGAATATTGCCATTTTTGCAATAGGTTCTTTTTGATGATATATTCTGCCTTTTGTCATGTAGAAGAAGAGAGAAAAATGAATATTTTCTCTCCCCAACTTGATGATCCTCAAACTGCTGAAATCATGTATGGTTCAAAGTTGAATGGCTCAGCAGCTACTGCAAATTTTCCTGAAAGGGAATCTTTACAAGAAAATTCACTTTCAGAATCGAGCATTGCAACAAAAAGCATGGACAGTATTTTCTCATCCGGCGCTATTAGGAAGGGAACTGTGTCAATGCATAAATCTTCTCCATGTCATCAGAGTGAATCAGTTGATGTTGAAACATCAGTGATCATTAACAATCTTGAAGCAAACGATGGTCCAGGAGGTGTGGCTTCCAATACAACAAAAGATCAGGCAAATACACCAAGTCTTATTTCATGTAATAAAGTTACAGTGGATGATGTTTTGTGTTGCTGCTGCAAAAGGTTATTGTATCATCCTATAGTCCTGAATTGTGGCCATGGTAAGATTCTCCAATGTGATTATATTTAGTAAATGCTTGATTTTCTGGTTGATTGTGAAGGAGCACATCGTATCACTTCTCTAGTGCTCAAGTCAAAATTCTTTTAATTTTTACACTAATAATTTTGTTTTGGACAGTGTGTTGTCAATCATGCATTAAGATTTCTGAAGAGAGAACTCTTAACTGCCAAGTTTGTCAATGGATACACCCTGGAGATCAACCATCTGTTTGTTTGAAGTTGGACCAGTTCTTGGAGCAAAGATTTCCTGTAGAATATGCTGAAAGGAAAACGTCAGTTCTTATCCAAGAAAAAAAACACCAAAAACTTGAGGACGATTACTCAAAATGTATTTCCTACCAATCTCTTTTAATCCTGTTAGGGCTTAATTGTTATGTGAGATAAGGCTTCTTTCTAAAGACTAAACCTTTTTACCAGTGAGCTAGATCATAGAAGTGGTGTGTTGAGGAAATTACACTGAAGCTGCTCACTGCTGATTTCTTTTTATTTAGTTTGATGCTTTATATTTTTAGCTTTCCTCATCTTGTTTATTAGTTTGCTATGCAGAATATTCCTGTTTAAAGGTGTAATTATAATTAAGAATGTAGTTTATATATGACGTTGGTTTGGCTGCTCATTTCTCACGTGCATATTTCCTGGTTATTGACAATGTTCAATACTTTGGTCCTCACCATTCCAATGATTGAGTCATCATACTAATTCACTTGATAGTGCCATTATTGACTTATAAAACCCTGTTTCTTTGTAACTTAAGTATGCTATTTTAAATGGTCCATCCATCAAATTTTCCTTTTTTTCATTGTAAATTATAAGAAAAAATCATAAATCTCTATGGGTGTAACATCCTGATACAGATCACATGGATGGTCTTCTGTCAGCTCAGGGAAACTAGCATGTATGCCTATGGCTAGTACTAATCTGATGGCTGTTTGGCCGTCTTGTCTCTTATGCTATTGATCAAGAAGAATACAGTATGAGTGGCTAGGACTTATTTCTAGTTCTTAAAGGCAATGTGCCTATATGAATTGTCATGCTCATTCAAAGATTGATATAAGGCTAAGTTACTGGAAACGCCTTCAGCAATTGCCAAAAACGCCATTCCGTGTTTCCAAAACCAGAACCAGTACGATCCACCAACGAAATGCCATCGAAACATCTCTGAGCCATTTCAGGTTTTTGGAAATGGCAGATAAAGATAAGATAATTATATTTATGTCCAACTATTGACCCCAAAGTAGGTCAAAGGGACTATTGAGTACAATGATGTCCATAAAATGTGGGAGAACCAAACAGTCTCCTATAAAAAAAAATACAATGCATGAATATAAAAGGTACAATGCAGGAACATAAAATATACAATGTATGGAATGCCATGGCTGAGAAGAACCAAGAGCTAATGGGTTTGAGGATCAGATCTACCTCTCCTAACATCTGAGGCTGATGAAGAACACTGAAGAAAACTCCACAAAGTTTGCTGGCCCGATGAGGGCCGGTGGAAAGTGTGGATTGTCCACTAAATCGTTGCCCAGGGGGAGTTCGTGCACTGCTGAGGTTTGGAGGACCTAGTCTGTCTCCCAGGAATGGATCTGAGACGGATTTGCTGCTGAAATCTCGTGTGGCGGAGTGAGGTCCCATGGATCCTCACTGATCTCGATCCGGATTTAGAAACGTTTCAAACGTTTGTAAATATTTTTGGATCCATTTTAGGAATTTTGGAAACGGATCCTTCCACCCACAAAGGGTAAAGGTCGGGAACACGAGTCACATTTTTTAACTATTTTCTCACTGGGAAAAGTCGGGAAAGGTCAGCGTTGAGGGCCCGCCCCCCATCTGGAAATGAATCCACCCACAAAAGGTAAAGGCCGGGAATGGGAGTTACGTTTTTTAACTTTTTTTTTTTTTCACCTGGAAAAGTCGGGAAAGGTCTACGTTGAGGGCCCACCCCCGTCTTAACCTATGTAACCCTATTTTCATTCGGTTCATGCGATTTTTTTGTTGGAGGCCGTGAGCATGACCCATTGCTGACAACTGCTTGGAGTTGGAGGCATTTCATCATTCGCTTTTGGAGGAGGTCACCTGTCGCTGCGTTGGGTTGGAGGCATTTCATCATTCGCTGTTGGAGGAGGCCACTTGTTGCTGCTTGGAGTTGGAAGAGGCCCAGACATTAAAATTCACTCATACTTGGACTTGGAGTTGGAGTCATTCTCGCTGGTCATTGCTTGGAGTTGAAGGGTAGATACACATAGTGGCATAGGTAAGTTAACTAACAATAACATGCTCATTGACTACCCTTTAACCCTCAAAAGAGAGTTTGATTCCACTTTGCATGCTTATTTGTGAGTTTTAATTATTTTGGAGATCCTTAAACTGTAAATTCCACTTAAAAATTTGATGAATAGGGATCTAATGCAAGTTGGCCCTTAAACATTCTTCTTTTAAAGTTTAAACTGTAAGTGAGAGATATTCAGAGTCTAGAACAATAGTTCCATCAAATCATGAATAATTCCACTAACCTGAAATACTTGCACTTTGTAACCTGTAACCTTGACTTGAAATTTATTTGTAATCTGAAGGCTGAAACATGCTTCATTGGACAAACTTGAAAGTTGAGACAGATTACAAATTAAACTTTAATTAATATTAGATCTTGAACATAAATGTTGGCATGCTGCAAGTGTTCTTGCCATTATACATTCCATCCATTGCTATGTTACCGAGAACGTCCCATTCATGGCATCTTCAAGTTCGTCCATTAGTAATGAGGAACAAGAAATTGAATCTGCCCCTAAAGTTGATCCAAAGTCACTACTTTGGAAATATATAACTATTGTAGGGAAGATCCAAGGAGGGAGATCATTGATATGGGTTTGCAATGAGTGTCAAAAGGAGCTTAAAGGATCATACTCTTGGGTGAAAGCACATTTACTTGCCTTAAAAAACAATGGGATTCGAATATGCACTGGCCCACCTAAAGAGAATGGAAAAAGGGAAAAGGTTTAAGGAAAAAATGCAAAATATCAAAAAGAACAAGACGAGGCAAATGCTTAAGTAAATGAGGCAAATTCTCATTTCAAAGTTCAAACAACTAACAAGTTTGGGAGCATCTTCAGCAAAGCATCCCCTTCCCTCTTATGGAATTGTTAGCCTTGTTTCAAAGTAGTGTAATTTGGGACAGCTTGAAAAAAGTTTTAATAATGATGATCAAGAGAAGGCAAATGCAGCTATAGGTCAATGCATTTATGCAAATGGGCTTCCTGTTAACATTGTGCGATGTCTTTACTAGGCAAAGATGATCAAAGCAATGAATGAAGCCCCAAAAAGGTACAAGAGCCTTGGATATGAGAAGGTGTACACTAAATTGTTGACCGTTGAGAAGCTAGATTTGGAGGTTAAATTAAACCCCATTCGTAATTCATGGCACATTTAAGGGGTGTTCATCATTTTTGATGGCTGAAAAGATCAAAGGAATAGGCCTTTGATCAATGTGATTGCTCATAGCCTAAAGGGGGGATAATGTTTTTGAAGGCAGTGGATTGTGAGGGGTAGTTGAAAGATTCCCAATTCATTGTTGACATCTTGATTGAAGCAATTGAAATGGTGGGGTCAGGAAATGTTGTCCAGGTAATAACTGGCAATGCAACAATGTGTAGAGCAACAAGCCTAATTATTGAAGGCAAATATCAACACATCTTTTGGACCCCTTCTGTTGTGCATTCATTGAACCTCATGTCGAGCAAGTTGGGGAAACAAATTGAGTGGTTTCAACTTATTTTTGATGAGGCAAAAGAATTCAAAGTGTTCATCACAAACCACCACATGTCCCAAGGCATCTACAAGGAATTTGCGAAGTTGAAGCTCCTTAAGGCACCTAAACTTTAAAGTCTATTTCATAAATTCTAATTTATATGGCTCTAAATTCAAATATGTAAATTGTATTCTCAAATAATTCATAATTCGTGAATCATAAGAGGCATTCAATCAATTATGATTTTTAATTTTTTGAAACATTGGCACTTGCAGGTTGTTGAAACTCGTTTTGCTTCTCACATCATAGTCTTAACAAGGATTGTGCAGGTGGAAGAAGCATTACAATCAATGCTATGTAGTTCTCTTTGGAATCAATGGAGGCAATCCCGGATTGAAAGAGCACAAGCAGTGAAAAGGTTGGTTGTTGATGATGAATGGTGGGATAGGGTGGACTACCTCTTAGCATTTACTATGGCAATTGTGGATTTGCTACACATGTTTGATACATATATGCCTAATTTGGGAGAGGTGTATGAGGGTTTTGACTCGATGATAGAGAATATAAGGGCGGTTATAAATGCTAAGAAGGACCCATATGAAGTCTTTTACAATTGAGTAAAAGATATATTGACTAAGATGTGGAACAATACGACCACCCCATTACACCTTTTGGCCTATGCAGTGAATCTAAAATTTTATTTTGTAGACTTGCTAAGTAATTGAAAAAGAACCACACCAAATAAAGACCCAAAAGTCTCAAAAGGATTTAAGAAAGTTATTAGAAAACTATTTGTAGATCCTGATATTGGGATTCGGATTTGTTCAGAGTTTGCTCATTTTATGGGATTAGAGGGTTTTGGTGCAAATCTTGATTGTATGTAGGACAAGACCATATTATGTCCAATTGATTGGGGGAATACCCTTAACCTAGGGAGAATGTCTGCCCTTGATGCTACGACATCAACACTCCCTCTAATCGAGGGAAGCATTCTTAACCACTCCAAGCTTGTCCTTAAAATAGAAAAACTTCATTTGGGGCAGAGGCTTTGTGAGAATGTCAACAACTTGGTCGTCTGTAGAAATGTATTAGAGCATTAATGCTCCTTTCTATACCATGTCTCGAATGTGGTGGTACTTGATCTCAATGTGCTTCGACCTATCATGAAAACTGGATTTTTCAAAAGCTTCACACAACTTTGATTGTCACAATGTATTTCGGTCGTCTCCAACACCCGATCAAACAATCCTGCGAGCAACTTCTGAAGCCACACTGCTTCAGAACTCACCAAACTAGCTGCAATATACTCAACCTTTGTAGTGTTGAGTGCGACAAATGTCTGCTTCCTGCTCATCTAGGATATCATAACTGAAGCAACATCCTGATGTGCCCTTCTTTTCTTCTACCCCCTGCCCAATTGGAATCTGTGTATCCCTACAATTGTACTTCACCATTTGAGACATATCTCAATCTGTAACTGATCGTACCACACAGATATCTCAACACATGCTTTGCCGCAATCCAACGTACATGCCTCAATTCCACCATTAACTGGTTGAGAGTGTTCACTACAAAGCAAATATCAGGTCTGGTACTAACCAGTTACATCATTGATTCGATTAACCATTGATGCATAGAGGGATCCACCAAATTTGAATCAAAGTCTAAGATTCTTTAGATTGGTCACCATGGGAGTGGCCATGAACTTGCAGTCCATCATCCCAAATCTCTAAAGGATCTTTATAATATACTTCCCTTGACCAAGGAAGATCTCACGTGACTTCTGCTTTACTTCTATTCCAATGTAGTAATGCATCAAGCCTAGATCCTTCATCTCGAACTAAGAGGTCAACTCCCTCTTACATTGAGCAATGAGGTTTTCTTCTCTTGTCAAAAACAAGTCACCAACATATAACAACAAGATCATAGCCTCACCTTTAACAACCTTGTAGTAAAGACTGTGATAGGCATCATTCTTGCTGAAACCAAGACTCATCAGGTATCCATCAACCCGAGAATAACATGTCTGAGGTGCCTACTTGAGTTTGTACAAAGCCTTTTTCAGTTTGCAAACATGAGATTCCCTCTCACGTACCTCAAAGCTCTGAGGTAGCTCTATGTACACTTCTTCTTCCTCAATTACTCACGTTGAGGAAAGTAGTCGTCACATCCATCTGATGCAATTTCCTACGCATAATAGAAGCAACAAAAAAAAATAGCTCTAATAGAAGTGTACTTGGCAACTGGAGCAAATGTTGTTTCATAGGCCTCTCTGTCTTTTTGGGAGAACCCTCTTGCCACGAATCTCGCTTTGTACTATTCTATGCTGCCATCTACGACATGCTTGATCTTGTAGATCCACTTGGAAGTCACCACTAACTTTGCTTAAGGTCTTGATACAATTTATCCACACATCATTCTTCATGATGGACTGATATTCTTCCATCATGGCATCCTTCCAAACTACTTGGTCGTCTGCTCCCTCTGAATTAGGAGCTTTTCTGGTCATTTGGGACAGTTCTAGATGTCTGTACAATTTCTCCCTCTTGAAGACGAATCACTCTTTTTGAGTTTATGCTCAATCCTGGGATAATCCTCTTACCTCAAACATTGCTTTGTTCTTCCTGACGTTTCCATCTATTGCCAGAGCATTGACAACCTTCACGACGTACTTGCAAACCTCATTAGAAGGCCATGGAAGGAATGATTATAACTAAGCAAAAGGTACAAAGACAAGAGGCTAACTAAAAATAAAGTAATAATAACCAAGAAAACAAAAGATATGAAGTACTTATCTTTTGATCCGAGGATTGTAGGGAATCATCAACTTCCTCTTAATCTTTGCTTCCTTGCAGAAGGCAATGAGGTCCTTGGAAATATATTCTCCTACATTATTTTCTCTCAGAACTTTGCCTTGAACTCTCTATTTGTACTGTCTTAAATAATAAAGATCATTTGTACTATCATTCCTAGATCTCTTCTAATGTGGATGCTCATAATCATCAATTTTTGGTACTGAAGCATGCTTCTTGCCCTTCCTTTTTTCTATTATTCTTTCCTTTAGGACACTTGTTTTTATAGTGACCAATCTTGTGACAATTGAAACATTAAATCTTGGACATATCCTTCTTTGACATATATTTTAGGGGAGTGGACCCTAAAATATATCTAAGGCTCAACTAAAGAAGTTAAGTTTTAGGAGTTGGTAAAGATTATCAAGATATAATTCACTATATAGCCTCAAAGCACATTTATGAGTATATACATCAACAAGAATGAATATTTCAAGATAATCAAAGTGAGACTAGTGCCAAGATATAAGTAATTGCTAAAAAGATATTCCGGGTAGAGATAATGGTCTTGAAAAAAAAAACCTTGGAAACAAAAAAAACATGAAGTAAAAATGCCACAAGAGATAATTGCCTTCAATGTAAAATAACTCTCTTCCCTAGACCTTACCCTCGCTGGGGCCTGGATCTTAGAGTAAGTAGACAATGAGCGATGGAAGATCCCTAATTTCTAGTTCAACCAACTTAAGTTGGAGGTAAATTATTAGTGCACAAGTTGTCAAGTTGTTGTGAAAGATTGCTTTGCAAAATGAAAGTGTTTGAAAGAGAAAGGCAAGACAACCAAATTAAATATCAACTAAATCAAATGAAATTTGCAGGATATGCACATGCATTGCAAGAGCAAGTAAATCTGTTAATTGCAGGAAAGAGAGAATTGCTTAAAGAGATGGAAGCAAAAATAGAATTAACAAGCTAAGCTAACCAATGAAGTTATTCAACACATTTAGACTAAATTGCATGCAAATTGAAATGAGCAAATCAAAGGGGACTAGAATTAAAATTGCACGAAAAACAAGTTAAAAAAAGAGATTAGATGACTTAGCTAATGGATCTATTCTACTCTAGTTAGATGCATCAAGACAAAATGGAGCCACTCAAGCAAACACAAGAGACACTTTCCCCAAATTGAGAAAAGGGATGCCAAGGGGAAGATTCCCCAAGCTCCCAAATAAAAATTAAATTTTATTAGAATCTCTCTTATTTAGTAATGGATGAGGAGTGAGCTTGGAGAGAGGCTTACAATAAGTCCCTTGAGGGAATACATGTCTTCTCCAAATATTTTGTAAGTTACGATGTGAATGTTACAAGTAATTAACCCCTTGAAGAGGATCTCAAACTACTGAAAGAGCAAAAACTACAATAAGTTTCCTCTTGTAGGAAGAGAGCAAATATTGCTTTCTTGAATTTAGAAGCAATCAAATGAAATTACAAAGGCCCTTTTGGGTAATTCTAATGGGCAAATTCCTACCAAGAACTGCAATGGT
Organism: Pinus taeda; assembly: GCA_000404065.3. Taxonomy (NCBI): domain Eukaryota; kingdom Viridiplantae; phylum Streptophyta; class Pinopsida; order Pinales; family Pinaceae; genus Pinus; species Pinus taeda. The sequence goes on from APFE030581826.1 coordinate 84,732, forward strand.
CTTCTTGAAGGTTACGATGTTGGAGATTTGGTAGTCTTCAAGGTGTTTGGGAAGGTGCCAAGTACCCACTCCAAAACTCTCTTATTCTTGTTACAAACTGGTGCCAATATTAGTGAAAAAAGGATAGTCAAAGTCTGTCCCAAAATTAGCCCCAAGGACTGTCCCAAAAATGGTTCTTGTTGCCTATGAACTTTGCCCAAAAAGAACAGTCCCTGCTGTCCTGTAGTTCAGCCTCAAAAAACAGTCCCTAAGACAACATTCCCTGCCAGCAAATCTGCCAAGGAGACAGCAAGTAGAAAAGTCGATAATTAGCTATTGAAGACTTGAAAAAGGAAATGTTAAAACTCAACATATACTAGGATTAGTTAGCAGAAATATTTTGTATTTAAATTGATGATAAATTTCTCTAAATTTGCTCAAGGGGAACCGAGTAAACTTGGTTCCTTCTTGGATAAAATAAATCCAAAACAAATAAGCCTCTTATGCTCAGATCTTCAAATTTTGCACATGTGCAAGTAACCAAAAGAAATAATGAGTTTCGATATGATGGAAAGGAAGAGCATGTGGGCTCCTTTAAAGCCTCATTTTCAACTGATGTGTGGCAGCTCTTTGGAGGTGTTCGAACGGATGAGGTAAGCCTGCTTTGGTGTCTTGAAAGTGGCTGATCCAACCAGGGATGTGGCCAGCTTCAGGATAGAGAGCAACCTGTGACCAATGCTAAAGGATCCTGACCTCAAAATGTTGGCAAATAGGTGTAAATCTTGCAAAATAAATAATTAAAATGTGCTAGTAACAAGTACACACAACAATTAAATCTAGTTGCCAAATTAACAAGAGAAGTAGCAAATACTTTCTACTCTCTCCCTAAGACAACACTGTCCGTTCAAGGGCCTATGCATACAAAATGAGAGGAATCAATTAAACACAAACTAAGGCTACCTTCACCATAGACAATAAGATGACACCACCTTAACCTCCAAAGACTTGCTTCTTTATTGATATCAAGAAATAATCCAACAAGATATACCCAAGCTCACTGCTTCCCACCATAGCTTGAATGAGAGCAATGGGTTACATTTGTAGGGATTTTTGAGAGAATCCCAATGAAGAACTAATCAACCAAGTGGCAAACGGGAGCTAATCCCTGTTGAGAAATCTAGGGGCAACTAGATTAGGTGATTCTGCTTACGAAGATAACTGCTTGTGATGTTCTTTTACTTAGCTTGGGGTACTTGTATTAACTTCTTCTTTCACTTGATTATTATTGTGTTCTCTATCATCAAACAACTACCAAACAATAAAAAACAATGAGGCAAGAGGACACAAAATGTAGGTTGTAAGCCAGGGCCAAAACCTCTTCTCTTGAGAGGAAAACCCACAGGAATTCTTCTCTTCTTATAGAACTTCGAATGATGAATTCTGAGACCTAAGACCCTTGTCAAAGACCCCTCCAAGACCAAGTCAAACTTCTTCTTTATGAACTTTTCTTTCTAGCTACTTTGACATTGCAGCTTCCAACAACTTTGACTGAGCAACTTCCAGCAACTTGGATCCCATCAACTTCCATCAACTTCGACTCAACAACTTCCAGCAACTTCGACACAACAACTTTGACCCAACAACTTCCAGCAACTTAGACTTCCCCAACAACTTCTTCTGCAACTTTGACTATCCAAGCAGTTTCTTTTGCAACTTTGATTTCCCCAACAACTTCTTCTGCAACTTTGACTTTCCAAGCAGTTTCTTCTGCAACTTCGACTTCCCCAACAACTTTTGCAATTATGTTCTAGAAGCTACTTTAAAAACCCTAATACAAGAGAGAGAGAGGTCCAAAACTTCAATCTTTGTCTTCTAGCTTCTTTCTTGAGGAGATCGAACTTCTTTCTTGCTTGAACGAATGTCCTCTCAAATGAAGTCAAGTTTCCCTTATATGTAGGCTTCTTAGGAGGTCGAATTGCTGTCCTTGAGGCTGACTTGATCCTTCTTATAGGCCGACTTGTTTGACAAGGCCTTGGAGGGTCTTTATGACACTTCTGGCTTTACAAAAAAATTCTTTACAAGATACAACATGCCCAAAGGGGTCTTACATGTATGACAATGAATTTTCTGACTTCATAACTCTTTGACAAACCTAGAAGCACTCAATGGGTGCTTGACCTACAAATAACTTTATCTTGAGCATGGAACCCATGCATCAAGAATGACAATAATAAATTTTCTTTTCTCTTTAAAAATCAAATATATAAAATCATGATTACAACAAACATTATGAAGACCGAACCTAGTTACACATTTCAAAAATCCTAAGGCAGGTTTGATTTGCCAAGTGAAGGAGGACTAACTCAAGACTGCTGTAAAGTCTCCAAAGAGAGGATCTGCGTTGGATGTAGATGGCAGTCACCCTTCCCTGACGGCTGCTGTGAGTACCTTGGCTGCTAGCATGTGTAGAATAAGTGGAGATAAGTGTGGCACGGGTGGAGATGATCTCCCACTAATTCCTCAATGTAACCAGGCTCAAGTCCAAGTGTAAACAGGTCAGCTGCGTGGAGATTTCCCCTGCCTGCTGCATGTAGATTTGCTGGCTGTTGATTATAGAGAAGTGGCAATGAAGTGGAGTGTGTCTCCCACTCAAATCGTGGTTCATCCTTAAGCAAAATTTAGTGAATAACATGTGTGCAAACCACTAATAGATAGGCCTGTGTAATGTCCCCTTTAACTGCCTATGTGTGATCCTTTGGCTGAGTGGAATCCTTGAACTGGTAGCATATCATGTTGATTGGCTGATAGTGCTGAAGTGTAGGGAAAGGTGGCTTATGTTAAGTTAACTTATGCCAGTGTATGAGTTAAGTGGGGGACAAGATCTTTCCCAAGTGGCAGTGCCAAGTCGTCTTTCCACTTAACTTTAATTTCACGTCCTTTCTTTTGTCCCTTTTGACTTGGGACACAATTAATATGTCTCTCTGTTAATTGTAGATAACAATGGTATGTTCTATGCTTGCAACAATTACTTTTATGTTCTTTTATTAGCCCAATGATAATTTCCACTTAATTTGCAATAGCAATCACATAAACCATTAATTCACATTGACAGTAACTGTAGATAGAACATAAACAATAAAATGCAGAAGACAAGCGAAGACAAGAGAACACAAGAATTTGGCTCAAGCCAAGGAAAAACACCAAGATGGGGAAAACCCTTGATCAATTCTTCTTATTATAAATATCAAATGTTCAACAGAAAGAGAGAGTGCAATAATACAAAGTCAAAGGGGAAAACCCTTGATCAATTCTTCTTATTATAAATATCAAATGTTCAACAGAAAGAGAGAGTGCAATAATACAAAGTCAAAGTCAAAATTGACTTGCCAATTTGATGATCCAATACCACCGTCCAAAACAACCCTGTCAAATCTGCAATTTCTGTTCCAAGTCAACAACAGTCAAAAGTCCTAATGAGAAAGTGAACTGTGGTCAACACAGCAATAAAACAGACCCTTAGGAGCTTGGTCAACCTTGTTCAAATTCAGCTTTTCTTCCTGGTTAAAGTCAGCCCAAAACAGTGAGCTTTGGAGTCATCAAACTCAGTCAAACAGAAGTCAGTGCTGCAGTCAAACAGGCCTGCAGTCAACCCAGGTCAAAGTGCCCAGAAGTCCTTGGTTTTTGTGCCAGTAAATGCAGCCTGGTCAAACAAAAAGTGTCCAAAAATCGCAGTTAAATTTAGTCAAAAGAGCCTCAGTCAATGCTGGTCAAATTCAGCTGAAACAAAAAGTCAATGCCCAGTCAAAGATTTCTCCTGAAATGTGTACATGTGAGAGAAATAGGCTGCCTGCAACTTGTACGACCCAATCAGATGAGGAGAGAGAATATTTGATGAGTTGTGATGATGCCAAATGAGATTTGAGGTCTCTCTTATTTATATGAATCAATGTGGGTTAAAAGACATGTCTCTTGGGCTTCATGAGCCTACATATGGTGAGGTTGACCTTGACAAATGGCACATGTGTGAGCTTCACTTCAAAAACATATTTCTCCTTGTCCGATTTTAGTGAACCTTAGGCCAATTTTGGTCTTCTCGAAAAGTAGAATTCAATGCAATAATCATTTGTTCTGATCTCTATATATTACATGTATTTGATGGTGCACTCGGTGCCATTCTGATATAATAGTTATATTCATGAGCATGCGTTGATCAAGTGTTGTCTTCTCTCTATTATTCTAATGCTTTGAGTTTGGAAACATGAAGAAAATCTTTTAAAATATGTTTTTCCATTAAAATTATATATTTAATGTACTTTTTACAGAGACCGAGTCATTGGAATCAACTAGTCCGAGTCGATACCGAGTCAGAGTCCAAGTCGGAGTTGACCCTTGGCCGGTTTTGAGTCTGAGTCCGAGTTTTAAAACTATGATTGCAAAAATAGGTGTCTTCAAGGGGTGATTCCAGTGGCCTTTCTTGAAGAAAGTTTTGATACCATGTTGATTTTCTAGTGCTAATTAGACAAGCACAGTTTGCTACAACTGATAATTGCTTCCAATGATATATGATATTACTTTAGCACATAAGCAATTACACTCTAGAAAATTCAATTGTAAATGCAATGGAATAGTAAAGATAACAACATAAAAGCCATGTACAATAGACCAATGTTGCTTGGGAGCGGGAGCGGGAGCGACCATTTTCAGAAGCTCCCGTTTTGGGAGCGAATCCGGGAGCGATTTTTTAAAAATATATATATTTTTTATATTTTTTAATTTTTGATACATATATGTCAACAAAAACATGTAGAATGATGAATTAGACATAAAAACATAAAAAAACATAGATTGATCATTGAACCATATCACATCAATCATCTAGAAATTATAATCGTCATCAACCATTTCCACAAGATAGTAATTTTACACATGTTACAACTGCAACATATTGAGTCTCATGAATCATGATTCATCACATTCAATCTTAAAGTTTCAACTTCAAGATTTTAAAATTGAAATTCAATAACATTTATCATCATTGATCACCAAAGTTGTATAGGTACTTGTAAGCTAAGTTTAACCATTACAAGAAGTAATATCTTAGATATTTCTAAGTTCTAACTTCTAACTGTTAAACATGATATGAAATGTTATAAATTTATAAAATGAAACATGAATAATGAAATGAAATGAAACAACTTTAGTCTTTCACGAAGCATCATATTCATAATTCACAATCATTACCAATGAGTTATAATTGCCAAGGCCCAACTTCAAACTTCAAATTTTCATTGTCACAGTGATATATTGTTTACAAAAAATATCATTATGATATGAAAGAGTCAAGAGTCAAGGGTCAAGGACTCAAAACTCAACAATTATGAAAACTAAAGTCTAATAGAAACTAGAAAAGACAAGTAAACTGTAAATCTACATGTGGCCCTTGCCACGAGAGTCTCCAGGAGTATAAGCAGGTCGTGGTGGTCTCCTAGGAGTCTCCCGCATAGACTGAAGACCAGAACTAGAACCTCCACGTGAGGGTATAGATGGAGGTGGCGACAGCAAAGGAACAAGACTCGAACTCGGAGCTCGAGCACTGCTACCAGTAGATGGTGGAGGTGGAGGTGGCATGGCTGCTGCAGCTGCTTCATCTTCATCCCTTATAAGTTCCTCTTCCAGTTCTTCAAGATGTACAATGCCATCCTCCAAATTGTCACCCTCTGGGTGATTGTCCCAAATTTTATATGTGTGATCCTCATAAGCCCGCTCATAGTAATGACTCAACAACCTCAAGTTGTAGTGCACATAAACCAAGCTTTCTGCTCGGTTTTCATTGAGTCTATTTCTTTTCACATTATGTATGTAGCTGTAGGTGCTCCAACACCTCTTTGCAGAAGAAGTATTTACAACCTGTGAAAGAACTTTTTTTGCCAATTTTGGCAAAAGTCCCTGGCCGCCATATGTTTCCCACCATGTGAGAGTATCAAATCTATCTTTGTCGTCCATTGCATGGAAGTTACCATACAAACCAATGCCACTGAAGTATCTGCCTATTTCAAGGCGCACAACTGCACATTCGTCCCTGTCAGGTACCAACTTTTCTAATGCTTCCAAATATCCTCTAATTACCTCTGGATCTAAATGGGGTTTGGTCCTAACCCCACCCCCTGCTGCAGGTTGGCCCAACCAAGATGTAGAGTAGTATTTTGGCATAAGGATATACGCCAAGCACTGTAGTGGAAGATTAAGTCTATTCCACCGTTCACACACACAATCGTGAATCAGTTTGTACAAGTCGGGATCTCTGTTATGAACAATATCTTTTATTTGCCCCAACATGGTATCCATCTGCTCATACACCTTGCCAATCACTGGTTTGTCTGTATCTTCAAACCGAATCATGTGATAAATGGGCTTGGTGAAATCCAATACTTGCCTCACACTTGTCCAAAACTGACCATCAAGAGCGACCTCCTCCACCATTTCAAAACCTCCCCTGTCTGCTGCATTTGTAGCCCTTTCGTTTAATACCTGCCAATGTGAACTTGATACCATGCTAGCCATTGACTCTCTTACCTTCAAAAGGTGCCTGAAGGTGAGGTAATAGCTACCAAATTTGGTCTTCGCAATCTTCAACAACTCCAATCTCGAGTGACTGCGGAAAAGGCCATGGGTATTGCTATGATTTGTAATAAATTTTATCATTTTTTTGCCTTTCTTGTACAAATCACTAATCCATTGGTATTGTTCATTTTTGTTCTTGACAATATCATGCAACAGAAGGTTCAATGTGTGAACCAAACATCCAGACCAAAATATATTGGGGTATTTATCCTCAATAATTGCTCCCGCTGCCCTACAATTAGCAGCATTATCAGTGATGACTTGGATGACATTGTTTGGCCCAATACGGTCAATTGTTTCAGGTAATGCTTCTGCAATGTTGATGGCGGTCTTGAACTTGTATGAGTAATCATGTGCAGTTAGAAAGATGGGACCATTAACAGACACAACAAGAACACTTATCAATGGCTTGCCTTTTACATTTGTCCATTCATCAGATACAATGGACACCCCATGCTCAGTCCAAGAACTTGTCATTCTATTCAAAGAATGTGATATTTTTGCTTTTTCATTATCAAGGCCAACGGTTCTTGCCTTGTCATACCTAGGGCTCTTGTATCCTTTAGGGGCATCATTTATGGCCGAAACCATTTCGTGCCAATAAGGTGACCGAAGAACATTGAATGGTATCCCACATGCATAGAGAAACCTGTAAACCTTTGAATCCACATCATTCCTACACTCCTCATCAAGGAAACCTGATATGGTTCTACACCTTAAAGATGATGACCTTGTGCCTCCATATCCACTGCCTTGGGAGGATGCTGAAGGAGTTCTTTGTGATTGTGAGCCTGGTTCAAAGAAACCCCTTGATTTTTTTGATTTGTATTGGGCTTCCTCCTCTTCCCTTATGTATTTGGCTCTATCCGCTGCTGACACCACTGTACTAGTTTTGATTCCTATTTGTTTGTCTCCATCCCATGGCCTTTTCCCGCAGAGGGGTCTTCTAGCACGGGTGTATGAACCTGTGTAATTAGTGTTGCAATGGGGGCAATGAAATTTAGTGGTTCCACCCCCTCTCCCTGTTTCAGCCCTGTTAACATATTTCCACAATGGGGTTTGGTCTTGTTTAGTTTTTTGAGGGTCATGTTCACCCTCCTCCAGCTCCTCCTCACCGGGGTTTTCACCAATTCGACTTTCTCTAGCTTCTTCATCCCCCTCTTCAGTTTGGCCCCTCCGTTTCCTACTCTCCAGCACCATAATAACCATAAAAGGGACCAAGAAGAGGAAAGTGCCAAGAAATATAGCCAGGTCCATGGTGTTTGATGTTTGTAGGGTTTTGATTCAAGAATCTGCAAATTAATTTAATTTATTGAGATTAATTAATTTAATTTAAACTCATGATTTTTAAACTCAATAAATTAAATTAACTAAATTACTACCTAACTAAATTAAACTAACTAAACTAACTAAATTACTAAGTTACTTACCTCTGCAGGCTTGCTCCTTGCTCCTCGGCACTTGCTCCTTGCTCCTCAACACTTGCTCCTTGCTCCTTTGCTCTTGCTCTTGCTCAATGAAGTGATAATGAAATTTTTTTAGACCCATTGGGCTTTTAAAACAATTTTTTTTTTTTTTTTTTGGAATTTTTTTTTTCAAGTCCGCGGATTATTATTTTATTATTATTATTATTATTATTTTTTTCAATCCGCCGGATCGCTCCCGGCGCCCGCGAAACGCTCTCGGGAGCGACCGCTCTGAAAATGGCAGGGAGCGCAAATTTTTTTAAGGGAGCGCGCTTAGGAGCGATTTCGGGAGTGCGCTCCCGACCGCTCCGGAGCCGCTCCTGCCCGGAGCGCGATTCGGGAGTGGGTTCGAGGGAGGGGGGGGGGGGCGCTTCCCCGCAACTATGCAATAGACACAAAAAATTTTGCTCATGGAAACCCAAACCTGGGAGAAAACTCAATGATCTTTTTAGGAGAAGTTGTTCCATTCAGCAAAAGTACAATCTGATAATTTCAAGTCAAACTTGGTCAACCTAGACCAAAATCACAACACTAGTCAAACAGGCCAGAATTCGACCTTCTGCAACTGCCCAAAGATTCAGTCAAACTGGCTATATAGAGTTCGGTCAAACTGCCCAGAATTTTGGTCAAACTTCCCTGACAGCTTGGTTAAATTGCTTAGAATTTCGGCCAAACTGGCTAGATAGAACTTGGTCAAATTGCCCAGAATTTCGGTTAAATTGTCCAGATAGAGCTCGGTCAAACTGCCTAAATTTCAGTCAAGCTTCCCTAAAAGAATCTCAGTCAACACAGGTCAAACTGACCTTAGAAAATCTCAGTCAGGTCAAACTAACCTCAGGAAAATCTCTGTCAACATAGTTCAAACTGACCTCAGAAAATCTCGGTTAATAAAGGTCAAATTGATCTCAGAAAATCTTGGACAAACAGGTCAAACTGAGCTTAGAAAATCTTGGCCAACCCAGGTCAAACAGACCTCAGAAAATCTTGGTCAATGCAAGTCAAACTGACCTCAGAAAATCTCGGTCAATGGTAGTCAACGCTGGTCAAACTTTGATTTTCTTCTTTCTCTCCTCCACACATGTGAACGGAAGAACAGATGATTTTGTTGTGTTGAATGAATGAATGAAAGTGGAGAAGTCACAGTTGTATTTATATTAGATCAAATGGGGTGACTTTTGACCAATGTTGCAAACATCGGCATCGGGATAAAATTGGCAAGGGTCTGGAAAACAAAAATTCGTAAAAATCAGGAAAATATCGGTAAAAAGTGGCAATCATTGGCAAAAATCAAGGTCCCATCAAAATATCGGTAAAAATCGGCAAATATTGGCTAGGCCAAAAAATTGTGGTTTCGAGATAAAATCAGGATGTTATCGAGATGTTTGCAACATTGCTTTTGACCAAAAGTCATCCACCTTCATTTGTGGGGCCAACCTATTATTTCGGGCCTAAATGAGCTCCAAAATTTATAATTTAATTTATATTTTTCTCTTTCAAAGGCCGATTTGTGTAGTTAGGGAATACCTCCCGTAGCTAACCAAAAATCAACAATAGAACACATATCATAAATGTTCCTTCGAAACTAATGAATAGATGAAACATGCTACTCAGATGCTGGGGAACAAAAACTTGGCTTTATCCAAACTTGCTTGAGAGTATCCTATGAGATCTTGAAAGTTTGAAACACCTCTAACTTAGCAGCAATAAACCACTATTAATTCTATGTCAATATATAAACTTGTAAAAGCATTCCAGATGATGATGTAAAATCCCTTAAGGGAAAATTACCCTTAGGGTTGAAAAGAGCACACGACAAAATTTGTATTCTAACTAGTATCACAGTGTTCCTTCAATTTTTCGCAAACAGACATAATATTGAATGCACAGTAGTGTAACAAGTATTTGATTCCACCAACAATTCATACAAATAAAACCAATTCAACAGTTACAAGTTCATGATCCTTCCAATAGCACACTGTAGTTTAATACACAAGCTAGCAGACCCTACTGGCCCTATACTACTGATATGACCTTGCAGCCAACTACGGTCTTGTTGGTTGTCCCGAGATCCTTCACTAACTTGTTGCCTTAGTGGCACTGTTTGCTGCCTCACAGAGGGAATTCCAACTGTGCTGACACTATCAATTCAATATCAGGTTGCTAGAAATCTCTTGCTGCCACAAACCAGGCCTAAGAGAAGCCTTAGTTAGCACTTGCTGCCACAACCAAGGCTTAAGAAATAACTTGTTGCCACTACAATGCCTCAGATATACCCTGCATCCACAGATCAGGTCTTAGAATTGAGAAGCTGCCACAGATAACACCTTCGATATGGGTTGCTACATCAAATTGATTCTTAGGGGTATTTTTTTGACCAGTTAGTGCCTTAGAACCAGTGCACTGGCAAAGGAAAACACCCTCAAGATGGGTCATTGCCTTAGGTGGTGTTGATTTTTGGGTAGCTGCGGGAGGTATTCCCCAGCTACACAAGTCGGCTCATGAAAGAAAATTAAAATTGAATTTGCTAAAGTCAGCGCCAAAAGTATAGGTCAGCCCAGCAAAGAGACATGCAACTTGGGCACCCTAACATCACTATAAAAAGACATTTGAAATTGCTATCACAACTGTAAGAAAGCCCTTTTGCTCTTTTTTCTTCCAATTGTTGTGGTGTCAACCTTATAGGTTGTGGAAGACTAGGGGCAACAACACTTCCATCTTTATAGTTGTGAGTGGGTATGCTTCCTGGTTGCCATAATTTTGCTTTCCATTTTTCTTGCTAACCTGAATGCCTTCTCTAAGAATCAGGTTCCCAAAGGCGAACATCATGTTGGATATTATCCTTTAAAGACCCTATGAACACATCAATCCTATGCTCCTCTGGAATATCTTTTACCCTTATGTTCAATTTTTGGAACTCCTCAATGTGCTCCATTATTGAACCCTTTGTTTGAGACTTATCAATTGACTAAAAAAAGTGTTGCTTTTTGTATCCTCATAATGTGCTATCAATTCTTCCGTAAAAATTGCCCAAGTGACAATTTGTTTACAAGAGCAAAGCCATCGATACCATACAAACTGATTTGGTTCTAAATATAAAGTTTCAATACTTACCTTTTGTGTGTTTTGCACATTATAGAGATCGAAAAATTGCTCCCTCTGTAGTATCCATGTTCCAGGATCCTTGCCGTCAAACTTCCTCATATCAATTTTTGGAATGTAATTCAAGAGTCTGCAAAAACCCTAACTTCCTTAGATCATATCTCTGCAAATATAGCAAGACAAGCTCTGAAATTCAAACCCGAAGTTCAGAACGATTTTGGCTCAAATGGCATTTTTTTTTAGCTTCTGAAAGGTCACAAAAAATAGTTATAGCGAAAATTCCACGATTACCTGTTTGGAGCAGTGAAACCCTAGAATCCAAAGCTCCAATACCAAATGTTATGAAACCAGCTCACAAAAAGATAGAAAAGATAGATCAACACCTTAGAAATAAGCCTCTTTGAGGGGGAAACCTCCTTTACATTACCCAAATGAACCATTCTTAGATGATTCAAATGACAAAACCTCCTTTCTATATATAGGAGTCTAAGGGGTCACAATATAACCAAGCTGACCTAACAATAATAATATAAAGGCACAAAAATAACAATAGAGGGATTCTATGGGGCACAATAATAACAATATGGGGACAATAAGGGAATAACAATAATAATAAGGGATACAACAACAATCGTAATGGGGGAATCAATAGTATTATAGGGACTTAATAGTGGCTTGTTGTACTTCTTCTACCAACTTCTTTGTAGTAGGGCCTTCCACCATGAGGCCCATTGTCCTTTGTATCTATTGGATAGTCTTCAATTTTTCCTGAACTTCCAGAGTGAGCTGGTTAGTTTCCTTTGTCCATGGCTTTGTCCTAGCCTTCAAGATGACCTATTTTATTTGTATCTCCTCAATGTGTGTTTGCAACTATTCTCATTGCGTCAATCGAGCAAAGTGCTAAACTAGCGCCAATGTGTGCTCAGCTGCCCCGAGTTCGTCAAATTGCTGCTGCTTCTCCCTGATATCTATACCAATTTTTTGTAAAGTTCAGTCCTCCTGCAGAGATGTTCATATTTCCATTGCCTGATCAAAGATATCTGTTCAGTCCTTGACTATTTCATCTAAAATGGCCATTCCCTTTTTGATGGCGGCGCTGCGCTGCTCCCAAACTTTTGGCGGAGTGGTTGGCTGCAACTTTAACTGTTATTCAAAGATTTGTATTTGTAACTCAAATCAGACTCAGCTGATTTCCTCCTTTGATTCCCTTACTTCTACAGCCAACTTCTAAATATTTTTTACTAATGGCGGCTCCACACTGCTCCCAGACTTTTGGTGAAGTGGTTGGCTGCAACTTTAACTGTAATTCAGAGATCTGCATTTGTAACTCAAATTGGACTTAGCCTATTTCCTCCTTTGATTCCCTTACTTCTGCAACCAACTTCTAAATATTTTTTACTGAGGATGCGTCTTCGAGAATGTTGAGTTCTAGCAGCGCATTACATGCCTGTGTAATGACAGCCTCCAAGTTCTGGCTACATGTGGCCAATTCTTCATTTTCTTTTAGTGCTTGCACCTTTTCTATGAATATTTGCTCATTATTGGTCTTCACTTCGCTGATTAATAGCAGCGCGCTCTGCTCCCTTACCTTGAGCTCGTCAGATACTCCCTGATGTAATTCATGGAGGGTCTAGATAGGTAGCGCCACGAGGTTGACACCCACATCCTTGATCTGTGCGAGCTGGGTGTTTTCTTTGTCTTTCTATGCACATATGGATCCTTATGGTAACAATATGAATCTAAGATCTAGAGTTTGATTAGTATCCAACACAGTCGTGCTCGCTTACTGCAGGCTCTCTTAAATCCCACTCCCCTGACCCATGCTTGCTTGTAGTCATCCCGTCTAAATCTGCAAGTCATGAAGATCCTTCTACACATTCCCCAGCGCCTACAAGTATTATTTTTCGAACTGCATCCATAGTTCTATCGTGGTGTCACAGACCTTGTCTCTGATTTAATCCAATTCCCCCTTAGTGAGGACCATTGGATCAACATGTGTGTGCTTGTCAGATTTCTGCTTCATTCTAGGTCCGGAAGTTGTCTCCTTGGTCCACTTCTGTAGTTTAAAGGGAGTGCCCTACTCCTCACCCCCGCCTCCTTCGACATCATATTCCCATTTTTCCTTAGTGTGCTTAGAAGCAGACTCCTCCACATCAATAATGGTCTCCTTAGCCACCCGATCTTTCTCAGCAGTGGCCTTAGCAACAACTTCATTCTTCTGTTGTGCAACTTTCTCTCGAGTTGTAGCCTTCTCAGCCTCCTTCTACTTTTGCATTGTTGTGGCCTGCGCAGAGGAACTTTCTTCGGCCTTGGTCATACCTACACCAAGATCTGATGGATGCAACCACTCTCTAGGCCATTTCCCCACAATCTCCTATGCATGAGCCTCACTCACCAGGTACGACAACTTGTACCATGTCTTCTTTGGATCCTTTCTTGCTCGAATAGACACATTGTGAAAATCCGCCTTGAACTCTACATAAGCCTCTAATTACTTAAATAGAGTTGGTGACAGCTACGGCCTCTGGCTGATCACCATGTGGAGATATATCTCCAGCAATACCCAAAGCATCTTCGCCTCCATTATCCTCGCATGGTCCTTTGTCTCCCATAGTGAAGTGAACTTTGTGGCTTCTGGTAAGTCAAGATCCTGTGGAGGGAATTGACTATCTTCTGGAAGCCTCCATGTGACTAGGGAAATAAACAACAATAGCCAAGCATAATGGAATGCCTTGCCCTCATCCTGTGCTTCACGACAATTGAGAAAAAATTCTTTACAAAGGTATTGTGCCCAATTGTAATGCACTCCCTTAGCACATTGGGTCGCAAGTGAAATTACTAGCAATAGAACCTCATCCACACGACTCTTCCTCATGACCTTGCAATCCAAGATTTGCGTAGAAAATTGCATTGCCTTGTCACTGATAGAGGGGATGGAATTTCTTCCTGACTTATTTACTAAGCCGAACTAGCTCTTCATTTTGTCCATGAGTTGCTTTTCCTTGGTCTTTCCTCCAAAATCCTCAGCTTGAGCCATCCCTTGGTATGGAAACATTGTGATGCAGTGGATCCACATATCTGTAATTGGGATGGGTTCTCCCAACCAGAGAAACCCATCATGCACTAGGGTAATTAATTCTTGCACATAAACCATGTTGATGGTTGTTCTGCTAAAGTGTGGCACATACAACATATTCAACAACCCTGTTTTTTCAACCACTATGACCCATTTCATTGGCTCTAGGCACGTTACCCCAGTCTCCTCATAGTAAATATTTTCCAAATACTTATTCGGCGCCAGCTGGGAGAATTTATCATAATCCACCAGATCCCTATCTTCCATTTTGAGCATAGGAATGTGCCCTAAGGGTGTGCCTTCAAATACCACCTTCTTCAGTAGCAGTGGTGTAGACACCATAAAATTTCCAGTGTCTGGATCTTTTGGTAACTTCACTTTGCCTTGTCTCGGTGGGATATACTTCGGGAGTCGAGTCATAGGCTCACCCTCTTCAACTTCCATCTCCTCAATTCCTCCACGGAGCTCTTCTTCATCAAGATCCAAGGTGTTGGCTTATGGGGGCTTGACCCAGGTTCAGAGTTATTCAACCAAACAAATCCCTGCACTATTGGCCCTTTCAGCATTAGCCCACGTAGCACAGACTAAAGTCTCACCCAAAGTAGTATGGGGGGATGCTGGAACCAAGTTTCCACACCCTTGAGATGTCTGTGATGTCGATTTAGTCCAACTAGACCTGCCTTCATGCACTGTTCCAACCTTCAGTACCCTCGTGAAGTGGCACAATCATCTATCGCGTAGTCCTAACCAGGGGCTGAAATGATTTTGCGTTGCTGTGGCAACGATCTGTGCTATTTCCTAACCTAGACTGAATATCTTACTTATCTTCTTTAACTAATCTTAGTTAACTTCACATTAACATATATTCTATCTTGCATTCACTTAATCAACACAATTATACACATTCACGCATCATATAAGTATTAGAAGTGAATTTCTAACCCAATAGAACAGATGCATAAAACAGGAATTAAATACACATAATTGATAGGAAACTTATCTTTATTAATACTTCAACTGGTTACAAACTTGACTCACCCTGCGCACTCAGCTATAGGGGTCTGTGCACTCAGTTGCGAACTATTAGGCCTTTGCGCACTCAGCTGCAGAGCCTTCTCCTACTCTACAACCCAAAACTAGACTTTACCCCTCAGATCTATCTCGCATACCTCATATTGAGTCTTCGACTATGCTCTCAAACTACTTAGAGCCTCGCTCTATTTATACAATCCCATGGTTCACAGGCCATGGGTAGATCTCTACAGCCAACATTACATTATCAAAATTAAGGGCAGACAACCTTATGACTTTTTAACAAACCACGCACTCTATGCCCACAAAATGTGGAGTATTTACATTGTAATTACAAAATTAACCAAAATCTGGGCTCTAAGCCCCAAAAATTGCCTTGGGGGATCCCGCGCTCAATAGGCCCCCAACACAAACATCGTGACTCACCCTCGAGTCACTCTGTTAGTGCAGATATCTTTACATGAAGACCTCCCAACTCTGACTGGATTGTTGCAAGTTCAGCAGCGCACTGAGTGACTGCCTGTTGGACTTCCTCTACACGTTGTTCAGTGACCATTGTGGCTGAACTACTACCCTGAATCCTCTCCTATGTTGCTTGTAGCTACACGATCTTTGCTTCAATGGAGGATGTAATGGTATACGCCTCATCAATCCACGACCGTAGGCACACCTTCAAAACTTCTTCTTTATGCCAAGCAGCATCCACCTGCTCCTTGAGCACCTTTACCTATTGCATCCTGGTGAACCTCTGCGTAAGGGCAACCATCTGCATGGTGCCTTTGACCTCGTCGTACTTCTGCTGCAGCTCGTGTGCCTCTATCTCCAAGCACTCTATGTTCGGGTCATCCTGTAGGGTGGTGAGGACCTCGAATGACTGCTCGAACAACTTCATGTAATCTTTCATTGCACTGTTAACCACTTCCATTGTTGCTGTGATCGCAATGGTGCACTATTCCTTAAACTCCAATGAAGTTGAAGGTTGTGCCTTCAACTGTAATTCTACTATCTGAAGGTTGAGCTCTAGCTGTACCCTGGCCATTTCTTCTCTTGTGTCACGCACCCCTACTACTAACTTGCGTACACATGCCTCCATCAGTTCCTCTACTTGGATGGCCAACTCTGGAACCTTATGGTAGGCTTCCTCCACCACCTCCACTAGCTATTTTGTCTACGCCACTACATCATCACACTGCAGGCTCGACTGCTCAATGTTGATGCATTGCTCGCTCATTACCTGTAGCGCACGGTTCTCCCTGGCCCGTAGTTCTACAATGACTACATCCTGTAAAATATAGAGTGTCTCCCAAGGGAGTGCATCCATGTTTAACCCAATCCCTTTTAACGCATTCACCATGGGCCTATCGGCCTCATTTTATGTAGTGAGTACTCCATCTAGTAGCACTATTGTGTTGGTCACCCTAGCACGCAACATTTTCTTAGCTACGGAAGTGCTTACTGCAAGGCTAATTGACACTGTGCTAGCCTGCGAAGTGCACACCTGCAAATCCTATATCTAAGTTCGGAGAGCCCCCAATACCATCTGATATTGCTCCTCAAACTACTGGAGGGCCTCTGTGGTGACATTCCTCACCGTCTCGCCAATGTCATGTAGATCCCCTTCAGTAAGGGTGATAGGTTCGAATGAAGTCTTTGAGGCCTTCGTCTTCTTTCGCGGCCCTACCTGCTCTCTTGGGAGCAGATGTTTCAACTAGGTGGATGCTGTCTGTGGGTCCACGCCACCTTGTTTTGTGTCTGTCTTTGGCTTGGGCGAAGGTGACTTCTATCCTTCATCCTCTTCTTCTATTTTCTTCTGTTGCTCTTCAGCCAACTTTGCAGCATCACGCGCCACCGGGGCCTTAGTTGTTGCTTCTTCCTACCTGTGCTTTTTTGCCAGCTACACTATCTACAATTTCACCTCTTCCTTCTTTCACTGCATGGTAGACTTATCTGCTTCCACCACGGAGCCAACAGGAGCACGCTACTTCAACGGCCAAGACTCAAGGACCGCAAAGATGACATCATCACTTGCCAAATAGGGTAAGTCGCACCATGTCTTCATGGTGTCTTTCCACTTCCTAATGAAGACATGGTGGAAGTCTACTTTGAACTCCGTGAAGCTCTGCAGACTGTTGTAGACTGTGGGTGATAACTGTGGCTTGCGATTAATCCCCATTCTAATGTTCATTTCCATGAGCACCCAGAATATTTTTCTTTCCCTTATCCTTTGTGCATCCCTAGTTGCCCACAGCAAAGTGTACTTCGCTACCTCTGGAAGATCCTGCATGATCGATGGGAACTGCCTATCTTCAGGAAATTCCCATGCCACCAATACTATCGACAATAGGATCCATGCATAATGAAATGTTTTACCTTGCTCCTCTGCCTTGCGGCAGTTCTCAAGGAACTCACTGCATAGAAAGTTTTCCCAATTGAACTGGACCGCTTCTGCGCATTGTGTTGCTAGTGCAACCACCAGCATGAGCACCTCATCCATGTGACACTTCCGCATTACCTTCCCTACCAATATCTGTGTCATGACCTTGACAGCAGGGTTGTTGATGTTGGATATAGTGTAACCTCGCTTCTTCTTTTCCAACTTAAATTTCTTCTTCATGGCCTCCACGATGGCCAAATCATCACTCTTTCCCTCTGAGATGTTCGTTGGGTCCTCCCTTGCACAAGGGAGCCAAGTAATCCTATGAATCAAATGGTCTATGATGGGGATGGACTCCTCCAGCCACAAGAACCCATTGTGCACCAAGTAGAGAAGCTGCCTAATGACAAAAATGGTCACTAGGGCACAATGGTAATGCGACTCATAGATCAGGTTTAGCAACCCTGCTTTCTTAACTCCTCTTAGTGATTTGCGTGGATCCAACTCTATCATTCCAACCGACGTGTCTATCTTCTGGCACATTAGTTGTGTGATCACTAAATGCGGGAACTTTTTGTGGTCCGTGAGGTCCCAATATTCAAATTTCAGCGCGGGCACCCGTCCCAAGTGCGCTCCTTAAAAAATAATGTCGTCAAGGAGCAACAGAGTCTACAGAGAGCTCTTTCTCTCATCTATATCCTTGGGCACCTTGGCTTTAGCCTTCTGCGGAGGAAGATATGCAGGTAACTTGGTGGGAGGGTCCACACCCTGGGTTTCGACCTACATCTCTACATCCTCCTCCTCAACCAGTATTTCTTCAAACTCTTCCACCCCATTGGCCTCCAGATTGATAGACTTCCCCTTTTCTTCCATGGTGAGCTTAGTCCTCTACAGATTTCTAAGTGATACGTGCACCGGTACCATGGCCTGCTTATCTTCCTTGGGTCTCAGTGTGCACAGTGATTTAGGGATTTCAACGACTATCCCGATGCTCTATGGGGCTTCCACTTCTGTAATTTCCTATGCAGCTTCCTCGGCAGTCATTGCTCCGATATCCATGGCTTCCTCGGGTGCTGCCATAGTGCGATTCCACAATTCTCTTAGTGTCTCTGGCAGTTACTCAAGCAACGATTTCACTTTCAGAAGATCGAACAAGTCTCAGTTCATGAATATCTAAGCGCGCATCAACTCAGTTCTCAAATTTCCAAGTGTTGTTTGCTGGACAGGCCTTTATAATTTATAGTGCCTTTTCAATTTGAATTCAACCATTTCCCTCGCATTTGGTCCATTAATGCTAGATTGGCGGCAGATTTTCAAGAATCTAGCCCATAAAGTTCGCCTGAAATGCCTGCCGCCCTCTCCATTTGGTCTCAAAACAAGCATCACATCATGGATAGTGACTTTAATGGTAAGTTTCCAGCCGACCCGCATGCCAGCGCATCTACCCTTGCATTGTAGCGGGCCCTGTGACACTTCACTACTGCATGCAATCCTGACATCGTGCAGTCCCTAGGCAGAGTAGTTTATAGTCCCGCGCCTCCTTTCAGCTGCCCGGAGTGCTAAGACTATGCTTCAATTGGCTAGTTAGGTGGTCAGGCCACTTGTGTATGGCTTCAAATGATTGTCATTCACTTTTCCTGGGAAGGGCTCTCCATTTAATTTGACCAACTGTACCGCGCCTCCATCTGTAATCTCCTTAATAACATACAGCCCTAACCAATGCATTCTGAATTTCCCCTGGAATTTATCAAACTTAATATCATACAACAACACCAAATCAGTCACCTTAAAGGTGTGCAGCTTAATATGTCGATCGTACCATGAATTTTCATGCTGCTTTTGCACCTACTGGTGGAATCCAGCCAAAAATCGTTCTTCTTTGAGCTCTTCCAACTGCACGAACTTCTCCTCCAGGGCTTCGTGATTCATCATACCTATGAGTGTTTCTATGCAGACTAGGAATGATGTATTGCATAAGAATTACAGCTTCCACACCGTAGACAATCCTAAAAGGTGTCTGTCCCGTTAATTTCTTTCATGTTGTCCGATAAGCCCATAACACTGTAGGTACGCATTGGTCCCAATCACTTCGTTGCACATTGCATACCTTATTCAACACGTTGCATACCTTGTTGAATGCTTCTGCATGTAGAATATTCTACATGATTACTCTTCCTACATAATGTCTTCCCACCATTAAGATCCATCTACGAGCTCACCCCCCCAACACATGCTTATTGATCAAGTCCTTCAGCATGGAGTACGTGTGCATCCACGCAAGTTTGTGCTCTTTTCCATAGGCCTGCATCCACTTGGCTAGATGTGTGCATGGATCATCCTGCCCATCATACTATTTTTCAATTTCACCTTAGGCTTCCCAAATTGTGTGCGCATCATTCTCCTACATTCACACCAACCATCAAAGCCTCCTTTGTGCATACCCCACCATATCGCAGGCGTAGTGCGCAATACCCAGTCCAAGGCCTAGAAGCATTTTTTTTTTACACCTCTCTTTCAAAGGCATCCAAGAAGGTATCTACCTCATTTATACCATCATAAGTAGGAAGATTTCTTACTTCTATTGACACGCAACGCAGCAACCTAGTTGTCATATTGCAATTCAACGCAATTACTTCGTGTAACCGATTCTGCCATCATTCTACTTCTTCATCAGAATCTGAAGTGCAGTAACTCTCGCGCTCCCATGTAATCCACCCATCCATGGTGGTATTCACCCAGTCTTGGTCTCACGTCGTTATCTTGTAGATGCAATCCAAATCATCATCACTTTCATAGTCACGAACCGGCTCCGTATAGCGTGATCCTTTAGCAAGGTCCAAGGGTATAATTACGCATAGTGACTTCTTCTCAAAAATCAGCTTTCGTTTCTTCATATTGATTACCCAATTCATGTCAGTGGCCCAATCAATTCCCAAGAGCATGGGGTAGGCATTGTTGTCATCAACAATCTCTATAACTTTGAAATCAGCGAGCGCGCTCGCTCTCTCAATATCCACAATTATTCCTTGCAATCACCCCGTGGGTATTATTTTATGTTGGTTCGCCATTCTTAGCTGAATCAGAGACCATTGTAGCACAGGTCTTCCCATTCGCTCCCATGTTTTTTTCGGCAGAACATTCGCATCTGATCCCAAATATAGGATGACTTGATCCATCTCATATTCTCTGATCTGCGTGATTAATCTCATTTCTCGTCCTGTCCTTGTCTTATGCTTTCCAATCTTCTGGACTACGCACGATTCTCCTCACGTATTCCCAGCGCATCTGTTGATGAGTTCCAGTAACCCTTTCACAGCTTTACTGTCACGCAGTAACTTCGTATAGGTTTCTAGGAATGTTGTGAGCATTGATGGGTCTATTTCTAGCTCCGTTTTATCTTTTCTTCCTGAAGTGGAGGCATCAGCGAAGCTCTTCTTAGCTTCCATGAAGGTTTCCTAAGTGCACTCCAAATAAAACTCCGCTTCTTTCGCCGAAGCTTTGCGAACCCAAGTACTATCTTCTAGTTGTTTACTTTGGTCATCTCCCATCGCGATTCCACTTCAGAGCACAATGTTCACATTCGGATCTTCCTTGCGTGGCTCAGGCCTCATCATATGCAGGTTTTGAGTCGGGGGAGGTGGTAGTGCTTCTTTGTCACGTATCCTAGCTATCACCGTAGGACAATCTTCTGTCTCATGATCAAATAGCGTGCAATACAAACACGACAAGAGCGTTGGATTCGTGTAATCACAGGCATAGTGTCTTAGCCCTCTGAAATTGTAGCAAATCAACTGTTTGTGACCTCTACCCGGTCCTCCTCCACCTCGGCCTCATCTGCGCCCCTGAAATCCTATTCGCACCATTCCTGCATTTTGGTCAAGGAGCCGCGTTTTGGCCTGAACCCTATAGGTGGGAGTTCTTTCCATCATCAACTAATAGTTTCTACAAGTGCACTCGTCATGTCCCACCAACCTACAAAATTTTCAGAACAATTGTTGTGAGTTTTGTGTATACTTATGTAACAAGTGACAATTGTCCATGGCATGTTTTCCAACTATTTGACAGATCGCGCACCACAAAGCAGGTGCCGCACTAGGTCTTGCTTGAGCTTCCAGCCTTAAAGGAATTAGTCCTCCTCCTGCAAGGTAATTTGTAAAAACTGGGCAGTGGTCTTTGTCATGACCCTGGCTCTTGCATTTCACACACCAGAATTCTTCATGCACTTCTAGTTGAACCGTCCTGTCTTGTTTCAGACTCTGCATCTCAAGGCATAGATTCTTCAGCTGCACGTGGATTTGCTGAACTCCTAGATTAGGATCCTACATCAGGGTATCATGTAGCCTCATAGCAATCTCTAAGGCCTCAGCCTGAGTTGTTATCTTCTGTTGCGATAGAGCACTTCTTAAATGTGGCAGTAGTGAAGCTACAAACCACTCACGATGTTGTCCATCTATCATATTCATATTTTCTTTGCGAATTTTACATTTCATCCTCTGATCTAGCTCCCAAGGAGTATCATCTGGTAGCATCCTGATCTCTTTAAATCCAATGATTGACTATGCTTCAGATTTAGGCCTGATAAATTCTCTATTTATCACTTCTTGGATATCCACGACTCTCGCATTTGGGTTATCGTTGGAGTACTTAATATACCAGGTCAACGCACGATCCTGCAGGGTGCTAACCAACATCACATTCTTTATATGGTCATCGATAACACCTTGTGCTTCCCATACATCCCTTACAACGAACCAGAATTGGTCTAGATCTTCGTTTCCCAAACCTTTGAACACATGTAACTTCACTGTGCTTGCCATATTGAATCCCGATGTGGTGGTGTTGATACGGGCGAAGATGGAGGTGATGGTAGTGAAACTGGTGGTGGTGTGGGTGGAGGTGGTATTCACGGAATTCTTTGCCTTATCAAATGAATGGAACTTCGTGGAGAGACCTTCACGAGCTCTTCCTCGTCTCCTCGCGGAGGTGAAATCAAGGGATATTTTTTGGACCCTTATTTCCTTCATTCCTATAAACCTTTCCGCTTCACGTATCCCCGAACATCAGGGTAACTGCATAACCTGCCTTTTTCACAATAGCATTTTAATCCAAGTATTTAAAGACTTTACATACTTACCTCGCGATCCTTTGAGAAAGCGTCACTCTACCTTGCTGTAGTTGACTGAGGTGTCAAACATGAACTCAGTAACTAATCCTCCTATAATACTATCGAGACAATGATCGATGGCACATGTGATATTATCCTCTGATGCTTCCAATCTCCACACCAAATTTGGTGTCCACACAATAGGACCGTCAAGTTTCCACCTTCCTTGGCTAACTGCTAGCTTCGCGATCCACTCATATAGCTCAATAGGGAAGGATGCGAAAAAAAATTCGTGGATCTTTGTATACAGGTAGCTGTCTAGCCACTCTTCTTTTGAAAGTCCCAGGTTTCTGTTCTCCTGTGCCACGAACTCATGAATTCTTCTATCCAACCAGCCTTCAATTTCTTTCTTATTTAGATTCCAATGATACAACATCAAACATCTCTATGCAGATTTCGGTCCTAGCAACAAAACCATTTTTTGGCTTATGGGGGCCTGACCTAGGTTCAAAGTTATTCATCCAAACAAATCCCTACACTACTGGCCCTTTCAGCATGAGCCCGCGGAGCGCGGACTAAAGTCTCACCCAAAGCAATATGGGGGGATGTTGGAACCAAGTTTTTGCACCCTTGAGATGTCTGTGATGTCGATTTAGTCCAACTAGACCTGCCTTCGTGCAATTCGCTTCGCGCACTATTCCAACCTTCAGTACCCTTGTGAAGTCGCACAACGTCTTTCACACAGCCCTAACCAGGGGCTGAAATTCTTTCACGCTGCTGTCGTAGCAATCTGTGTTATTTCCAAACCTGGACTAAATATCTTACTTATCTTCTTTAACTGATCTTAGTTAACATCGCATAAACAAATATTCTATCTTACATTCACTTTGAGCATGAAATCTCACAAGTGATTTTCAGAGAGCAAAGTGTTCTAATGCAGGGAAGCATGCCAGATTTATAGGCAATTTCAAATTCAAATCTGACCGTTCCCTCCAAATTTCTATCATAAAAGTATCTTTGGTGGCCTATTTCCAAAGATTCATGCCATTAATGAAGCCTACCCGCTCCTTCTAATGGAAATTTTTCCATCCAATCATCTATAGTGCACCCAAAGGCTACTTTTTGGCATTGTTCTGTGACACCATTCTCCATGGTGCAGCTCCTCCTAGTGCATTGGTTGCTTCCATCGCACAACCCCCTTACTTTGTTTTTCCACTCTTCGGATAGTGTAGTTTATAGTCTCATACTTCCTTGCAGTTGCCTAGAGTACTAAGACTATGCCTCCATCATGTAGTCATTACGCAGGGGTAGGATCCCCTTTATACAATTTCAATCGGCTTCCATTGACTTTACTCGAAAATAATCCCCCATTTAGCTTCGTGAGCTGAACTGCTCCACCATCTGTAATTTCCTTGACTATATAGGGACCCATCCAATGCATTTGAAACTTCCCAGAAAATTTCATGAATTTTCTATCATAAAGTAACACTAAATTGTTCACCTTGAAGGTGCACAGCTTAATATGTCAATCGTGCCAGGCCTTCTCACGCTCTTTTTGCACCTATTGGTGAAATCCTGCCAAAAACAGGTCTTGTTCTAATTCCATCAACTGTGCGAGGTGTTCCTCCATAGTTTCCTTCTTGCAAATGCTATAGGGTGATCAATACCACCTTCGCCTAGTTGGGTCAATACCACACCTAATCCAATATAGGAGGCATCTACATGAACATGAAATTCTTTCTTCCATTCTGGGAACACCAAAATGGGCACAGTCACCATCTTTTCCTTTAACACCTCCAGACTATGTTGACACCCGTCATCCCAACATAAAGCCACGTCCTTCTTTAGTAACTTCTCCATTGGCACGGTTATTTGTGCATATGGTTTGATAAACTTCCTATAATATCTGGTGTGGCTCAGCATTGCGCGCAACTGCTTTACATTCTTGGAAGCCTCTAAATTGACAATAACAACTATCTTGACATGGTCAACCATTCATCCTTGCTTGCATGTGACATGGCCTAGCAGGATTCCATAAGGCACACAAAAGATACATTTCATCAAATTCAGGGAAATCTAATATATGCGACAAGTATCCAACATAAGGCATAGACTGGAAACATGGCACTTTACTAACCCAAACATATTCCAATCATCAAAATATACTTCTAAAAAATTATGGATGAATTCTTTAAAAGCTGCAATTACAACCCTTGAAAAGATCGTGAGCACATTCTTCAACCCAAATGGAATTACTATGTATTGGAAGCATCACCACTCCATCGTGAAGGTCATCTTGCTGTAATCTCTCAGCATGATCTTAATCTGATGGTACCCAGAGAACCCATCAGTGAATGAATAGGCTTCCTTCCCTCCAACATTCTCCAAAAATTCATCTGTAAATAGTTTTGGAAATGGGTCATGAATGCATGCATCTTTTAGCTTTCTCATGTCTACGCATATGCCAATTTCACCATGTTGCTTCTTTTCCTAAACAACCATAGGGCTCACCCAATCAGACTCTTCTACTAGCTCAATGATTCCATATTCCAACATTTTTTCCAGCTCTTTGCGCACCTTCTCCTTATACTTGGGATTTAGATGGCACAGTCTTTGTTTCACGAGCTTCACATCGGGCTTCAGAGTGATCTTCATTACACCCAGATCCCCTACTATTCCCTTCAGATCCGAGAACTTGGCAAATCCTGATATTCACACAAAAGTTCCGCAACTTTATCAACTATATCTTCATCCCAATAGTCTCATATCTTCACAAAATTAGGTTGCACGTCAGATCTAATGTTTACTTTCCTGGTCTTTAGAGGTTCTATTATATTAGGGTTCATTTCTTTGGGGCCTTCAACCTCATGTTGTCCCTCGGTCTCTGGAATGTTGATATTTCTTGGATCCTCTTCTTCTTCTTCTGTAGTCACGTTGTAGCATTCCATCGCATGGCGCAACTATGTATTCCCATCTAGTTGAACCCATTCTATTGTCTCCTCCAGCATCCTGAATATTGTGATCTTGATTTCCTGGAGCGCTTGATCGATGCATGCAAGTCCATTCTCAAAACTGAAAGTTAACAAGAAACTTTCCCTGAGGATATCCCACTCGGTCGCCCATAGCATAGCTCCATTTCCAAATACCAATTCATCAGAATAGTATCTAGGGTGTGACAAAAGATATGTACCATTCTGGTTGAGGTTCCTCCCCCCAAGCTTTAGTCCATCGTACAAAATGCTCATGCAGATCATCCTTGCCTGAATATTTCTCTCTCAGGCGATTATCCACATACCTGAACCTTAGCTTCAACATTCACTTATACTCTTTCTAGTTAGAAAATCTATCCTTATGCATACCCCACCAACAGGAAGGTGTAGCGCACAACACCAGGTCAAGAGCCTGGAACCAATGTTCTTTTGATACCTCCCTTTCAAACTTATCTAGAAACATACTAACATCATCTAAGTCATCAAAATGAGGAAGATTTCTTACCTCCTTGGATACACACCAAAGTGATTTTGTCTTCATATTGTAGCACAACGTTAAAACTTTGTGCAACCTATTCTACCAATGCTCAAGTTCTTCATATGAATCCGAGGTACAGGAGCTATAATTTTCCCATGTTATTCGCCCATCTGCAGTGGGATTAATCCAATCTTCATCATGCATAATAATCTTGTATATTTGATCCAATCTGTCATCCTCTTCATAGTCGCGGACTGGTTCAGTGTAGCGCACTCCCTCAGTAGGATCCAGTGGTACAATGAATTGCAACACATTCCTCTCAAATGTCATCCTTCAATTCTTTAAGTTAATTACAGCATCCATGTGGAAGGCCCAATCAATCCCCAATAGTGCAGGGTAAGGATTGTTGTCATCCATTATTTCAATTACTTCAAAGTCGACCAAATAGCTTGCTCCTTCAATGTCTACTATTACCCCGTATAGGTGCCCCATAGGAATGATATTCTATTGATTGGCCATACGTAGTTTTATAAGAGACCATTGTAGCGCAGGTCTCCCCATCCTTTCCCATGTTTTCTTCAGAAACACATTTGCATCCGATCCTAGATCTAGGATGTCTTGATCCATTTCATAGTCTCCAATCTACATGGTTAGCCTCATTTCACGCCATATCCACTTCTTATGTTTACCCAATTTCCTCACAACACATTATTCAGGAGGAGTATTGATTTTACCCTTATAATAGTCAATTAGCTCCTGGAGCTCTTCCACTGCCTTCCTATCACACAACAACTTCATATATGTTTTCAAAAAAATGGCTACTAGTGAGGGGTTTACGTCCCACACTTCATTGTTTTAGCTGGTTTCAGCTAACTTCCTGACATAGAAGCCTCAACAAAGTTCTTCTTGGCATCCATAAAAGTTTCCTTAGCCCTGTTAAGATCAAATATGACCTCCTTTTCATCAACCTTGCGTACCCATCCTTCAGTTTCTAGCTTCTTCCCTTTATCTTCTCCAATGGCAATACCACTTCGTGTCACAATATTGATGCTATGATCCTCTTCGTGAGGCTCTGCCCTCATCTTTTGTATGTTTTGCGTAGGTTGTTGTGTCTTTTTATCTTGTACCTTGGTTATCAATACTGGGTAATCTTCTATCACATAATCAAATTGCCTACAATACTGACAAGATGGATGCATGGGGTTCTAAAAATTGCACACAAAATGTCCTTCTTCACCACAACTATAAAAAACGATTTGTCCCTGACCTCTACCATCCCCTCCTCCTCCTCCTCTTCCACAGCCCTGGAATCCTCCACGCATTGCACCGGCACCTTGATCTTGGGGCTGATTTTCTGCCTGCATTCAATACGTAGGGGTCCACTCCATCATCAATTCATAGCTTCGGCAGTTTCTCTCATCATACCCAATTGATTTACAAAAGGTACAGAACCACTGTTGCAGCGTCTGTACAAACTTTTTCAAGAGGTGACAATGATCAATTGAGTGCTTTCTAGCTATCTGGTAGATAGCACACCATAAGGGTACTCCTGTGCTCAGTCCCGTAATGTTCTCCGGCTTCAATGGTACATGACCTTCTCTAATCAAGTACTTCTGATAAACAGGGCAATGATCCTTATCATGCCCCTTGTCTTTGCATTTTATACACCAGACTTTAGCTCGCACTTCTAGCTGAGCTTCCTCTCCTATCTTCAAGCTCTGCAACTCCATGTGTAGGCTTTCTAGCTACGAGAAAATATGTTGTACTCCCATGTTCATATCCTACACTAGCGAGACTTCCAACCTCATCGCGATCTCCACAACCTCTACTTGCGTCCCTATCTTCTGCTGTGATAATGGCAATCTTAAATGGGGAAGGAGAGACGCAATATACCAGCTCCTATGTTGAGAATTTGTGATAGACATATTAGCCTGTTGGATCAGGCACTTTAACCTTTGATCAAAGTCCCATGCAAACTCATTTACCCTCTATTGTATCTCCTTAAACTCGGTTACAGATTATGCCTAAGACTTAGCCTTCTTAAACTCACTGTTCAACACCTACTGAGTTTGTGCCATCATCGCTCCAAGTCTATCTATACAGAACTTGATGTACCAAGTCAAGGCTCTGTCATGTAGCACTATAACTGCCTGCACTTTCTTCATATTATCATCTGTAATCTATTGTGATATCCATACGACATCCATGACAAACCAAAATTGTTTTGGGTCTTTTCTTCCCACCCCTTTGAATATTGGCATATTCATCGTGTTATCCATGTTCAATAGTTGATATGGAGGTAGAGGTGGACGTGTAGGTGTATGCAGTGGAGGTGGAGGTTGAGGTGGAGTGGATGGGTGAAGTATCCCCCTGATACCCTGTCTTACCAACTGTAGCATGGTTCACAGTGTATTCATAATAGTTCCTTCAATATCACTAGAAGAGGATCCTAACAACAGACTATATTCAGAGCCTGATTCTTCATTTCTTCTGAAGGGTTTTTTGCTTTGCGCAAACCCAAACATCAATGTAATGGCATAACCCTTTTCTCACACAACAACATATTAACCCAAGTATTCAGAGATTTTAAATACTTACCTCTTGGTCCCTTGAAGAAATTGCACTCTACTTCACTGTAGTTGATGATTGTATCAATCGCGAGCTCAGTGATGAATCCTCCTAAGATATGATCAATCTAGTGATCAACGACTTGTGTGATGTTATTTTCTGAAGCTTCCAAGCACTTCACCAGTTCTGGGGTCCACACAATAGGGTTGTCAAGTCTCCATGTACCCTGGCTATTCGCTAACCTGGACAACCACTCATGCAATTCGCAAGGAAAGAAATAGAAGAAGGCTTTTGTCTCATCTGTGCACAGGTATCTATTTAGCCATTGTTCCTTAGATAACCATGAGTTTCTATTCTCACGAGCTGCAAACACATGCAACTTCTAATCGATCCACTTTTTGATGTCCTTCTTAATAAGGAACCATTTATTTGGCATCACACATTCCTCAGAAAAATCTTAGTCACAAAAATGGAACCATTTGTTGGCTTGAAGGGGCCTGACCCAAGTTCAGCGTTATCCATACCACTCAAAAAAACCCTAATTGCTGGCCCTTTCGGCAACAACCTATGTAGCGTAGGTTGCAGTCTCACTCAAAGTAGTATTAGGGGATGACAGAACCTTTTTTATGCATCCATAGGCCTGTGTGATAGGTTCCTACAGTTCTTATAGATTAGATCTACTTTCACGCACCCTTAACCCTTCCGAACAAACAATTACTGTAAATGTACTTTAACAACTTCCAGATCTTCGTGAAGGTATTTTGTTAGTCTTAACGTGCATTAATATTACAGATCTACTATTTTCGCAAAGTAAATAAGCATTAATTCATGTAAATCATAACATAGATCGAAGATACATAAACTTGCATAAATAAGAAATAATGCACCGATATATTTAATTCAGCTCAAACTATCTTTATCAAGTATAATCATTCAGATAATGACTTATTTTTCCTGTGCACTCAACTGCAGGGGCCCATGCATTCAACCTGTATACTTACCAAGGTCTCCGTGCACTCATTGAAAGAGCCTTTCCCTTTCTCCTAAGTACATGAAATAAACCTTTCTTGCCTTAGCACCTTTCCCTTACAATGGTTCTGTTATGCTCCTATACTAATAGGTGTCATATTTCATGATTGACTTGATGAGCTTTGTAATATGTTCATACCTTTATTGTTGCAAAGGTTTTCCATATTTTCAAAAAATCAAAAAATTTAAAAAATGTAAAGAGGGTATACCCTAAAAGAAAAATCGAAGGGTGAAAAGAATAAAATGGTCAAAAAAGTGAAAGAAATGAACCCCAAACAGAAATAGACAAGGAAAGTGTGCAAGTCTAAAATGTCACTACTATTTCATTTTCTGTAATAAGAAAATGTGTGCAGCTTGTTAAATTTTTGCCACAATTGATGAATAGTCAAATAGCTCAAGCTTGGCTAGTTCATATTTGGATTTCATGTTTTAGAGATAGAGAATAATTATTTGACCAAACAGTGTAATCTTGGTAGATAAGTAGATAGGTAGAGTAAATAAAAGGAGCTCAACAGTGTAATCTGAGCCCTTGGATGTAATAAGTGCAAACTTAGGTAGGCTTGCCATGTAAAAGAAAAAGAAGATTGATAAGGGTTTTCTAGTCTAAGTGCACCCAAATAAAGAAGGAAAAAATGTCAGGCTAAAGTAGGTAGGGTAGGTAGATGGTGTTGCAGAATTATACTTGTGATAGATCATATCTCTAGATGTGTTAACTTTTACTTTTATCACAAGTGCAAGGCAGACATTACACTTGATGTAGTTCAAGCAAGATAAGGTTAAGTAACTAACTTCCATCCACATTTTTCCCTAAAGATTTCACTAATTTCCCCTAAAGTATTAAGGTCTTTGAAAATTAAAGGGGCTTAGAGCATTTCTCTGACTTTTGGAGGGACCAGACCCTTGGCCCAATAATTTAAATGGCAAGAGTACTTAAAAAACTATCATTCATTCATTCTCACCAGTCTTTTCCTAAGTGAAATCCTACTTTACTTAGGAAAATACATGACATCACCTAAAAAACCCCTTTTTCATCTTTAGCCTAAGTTTAAATATACTCCTTAAATGTTTTACTTAGCACTTATTCTCATTTTAATGTCATATTAAGCTTTAACACATAGCATATAACTCCCAAATAAATTTTCACATCTTCCCATATTCTTTAATTATATATAAATCCCCAAATTAGTATATATTCCCGCCCTGGTAAAATATAACCATAAACGTTGTTCAAAAGGATTAATAGATTTATCCAAAATTTATTAATAACCTTCCCCGCTGCACGAAAACGGGATTAATTAACCCTCTGGGTTAATTAATAACCATCCCGCGACCAATCGCACTGCCCTCGATATGATTAAAATATTTTTTAGTGTGTCAGGCCCGCTGTAGTAAATCCCCGCCGTATCCATCGTCCATTCGTCGTCCAATCGTCCCTTCACCATCCAATGGTCTACATCAATATCGTGCCCCCTTGGTGACTGTGCTTTAACTCGTGATCACCAGGTGGTTTTCCACCCGTACCTCTGCCATGCATCATGCAGTCCATATGATCGCTCACCCTCGATCCAAAACTGCCCTACCCCAAAAGAGGTGCGATCACGTACCGCTTACCACCCTCCAAAAACGACAAAATGTCACATCTTTGCTTACGTCATCTGCCCAATAAATCGAAAAAGAACCCGCCAACCTTAGTTTTGTTAAAATAAAGCAAGCAAATGTCATTTTCGCTATAGTTTGCTACAACTTGTGCTCCCATGCAAGATAACGTCCAAGTCAACTGTTTCAGTTTCCCAACCGCCACCTAATCAGAAAAACTCCAGCAACGCACTCCGCAACCTGTCATCCAACCTGCCATTATACTGTTTACTTCCTTAATACAGGTATTTATCCAGTTTACCCTGCAACACTGTAATTTCAATTTTCTACTGAAAATTCTACAAGAGAGGGCCAAATTTCAATTCTAGAATAGTCTGTGGTCGCCATATAAAATCCCAAACCTGTTGTTTGGTCTATTTTCTCACAAAAAGTCTAAATTCCATTTTTTAATCCACAAGAACCAAAAATAGAAACCCCTATAGCCCTGAATGTCGCACCCATGAATGCTCCTCACAAAGACTAAGATTATCTGCCTCTAGCCGATAAAGACTTTCAGATAAAAGAATTATCTGGTTATAGTAACCATATTAAGATCTTTTGCCAAATCATAGATAGTTATCTGAATAAGTCTGACATTTTTGGACTATGGGAATCTAACCTTCCAATGTATTTCCTCCCCTCAGTCCATGTTTTCCTAGACATAATTCATCAATGATGTGCTAATTATGATCCCAACCAGAGAGCTATTATGTCCCCATTTAAAACTGTTCTTTTTCGCATAACTGCTCAGTCCATCAATGAAATGATACAATTCCATTCCAGTCAGCCCCTCACCCCTCTTTCCATGGGGTATTTACTTGAAAAGGCCTCTCAGTTATCTCAATCAGAAGTAAATCGGATTGCTCAAACCTTCATGTTACCAAACTACCAGCCCAAAGGTCCACCTCCTTATCTGCAAACTTGCTTCACTGAAACTAGAAGACCCATTGTTGATATGATGTCTCTGATAATGGGATTTAACTCCAGTGAATATGTTGATGATATTACCCTAGTGTTACTATCAATCTTTACTCTAGGGTAGCCCCCTCTTGTCAAATATAACTATGCCTCCTATATTGCCCACAAAATCCATGACTGGTTCCTAAATTTGGAAAGGGAAGGGATTTTCAAATATACCTCTTTCATATACCATCTCATGTTATACTATTAGTTAGATAACTTTCCATTCCCTGTTAAGAAACTCGACACCAGAGGAAATCCTAAATCTGTCGTCTTTTGCAGTTCAATATTTCATAATACGATTAAGTCCCTTTACACTTATAATGAGTTCATTGATTTATTTGTACATCCAACAACCTCTCTATTGATAGGAATTTTCCCTCCTAGGATTAATGGTGACATGAAGAAAATTCTCTAGCTCTCTAAGCAATACCGGATAGGTGATTGGTACCTATACAAAAATACACAGAAATCAGGATGTATGGGTGTGAACTTTGCCCTTTTAAGTTACCCAAGTCTATTCCCATTAGATTGTTTGCCTTGGAGTATTTTAGGCAAATCATAAATGCATATTTAGTCCATTTTTTTTGTGCAAAGAATAAAGCTCAGCTAAGAATTAAGAACCAACTAGGCCCTTTTGTCATCAACTCTAGGGATGCATGGAAAGAAGCTGAAAAGATTTTAGAAGACCACCTTAAATTAAAAAAGAGTTTTAGATGGGTACCATATGACCCCAACAGTTTTATATGTGACAAAAGAACAAAGAATAGGTTATCCCCATATATTCATCATAGGATCCCAGAAATTGAGCAGTTTTCAAACTTGGATGAATGGATAGAGGGAACCCTAGTTGAAGAGGCTAGCAAGCAAGTCAATATGGAAAATGCTATGAGAGATCTTGAGAATACCCTTAACTTGGATTCTTTTGGGCAGGTACCATTCAAATTGTCTCAAAAATCAGCAATTGGTACATCCACTACTGGAACTTCTCAATAGCCTCCACCAGAAGTCAACATACTAGCCACAAGAACATCCAAAGGCAAGGAAATAGAGACCACGGAACAGCCTACAATGATAGATCAGCCTGGAATTCCAAAAGAATAGGGTGAAGTGCCAACTCCTCCAGCTCAAACTAATGTAGCAAAAAGTCCAACTTTGCAAACTCCTCTAAATGAGGAAAGAAATAAAAAGAGGGACATAGAAATCACTACCCCCACCAGTGGACCTATGGGACAGCCTGGGGCCAAAAGACAAAGACTGAACCCTCTGTCAGAAGAGGAAATAATTGAAGAGACTATATATAGCCAAAGAGAAGAAAGAGCAGCTAGCCAACAAACTTTTACAGTGGGAGGAACATCCACTAGCTCACATATGTAAGAGCTAGAAAGACAACATAGTGCAGAAGTGTCATCCCTCAAGCCACAAAGTAAACATGCCTTAGATATCAAAAATACATTCACAGAAATAAAGGCTAGGAATAGCCCAATAATAATTCAAATGGATAATCAATATTTAAAAATGGCCCCCACAAATCAGCAAAGACTAATGTTAGCCTATGAGATTAAAGAGGGAAAGATGATAATGAGTTACTTCAAGCCAAAGGTGCAACAACCTCAGTCAGCAGCAGATTACATCAGAACTAACCTGGAGGTCTTAACAAATGATATTCATCCTATCGACCAAATTGAACTCCACAAGAAAACAGGAGAAATGGTCTATTCCACATTGGCTGGTAAAGCAATGATGGCCCACAAGCTACAAAACTCCTTGGACAATACAACTGCTCAATTACACTTGGAGAAAGCCTCTTCCCTAGCCAAGGATAACAGAATAAAATCATTAGAAGAAATCATCATTGGATTGGGACATGATCCCAAAGATGCTAAAGGCATAAAAGCATTGATCAAAAAGAAAAAAGAAAACATTACTGCCCTGAGGAAACAGCTCAAGCTACCCCCTTCAAGGCACTCACAGACTGTTGAGCTTATTAAATAGAAATCTAAAGAAGAGATGATGGACCTACTCTTGACACTTAATGAAAGGTTGAATGACACAGAGCAGGCATTAGAAAATGCACTAAAGGACAAGTAGGGAGAGTCGACCTCTCAGCCTCCTGAAGTAATACCAATAGTCTCAATAGCAGTCCCATCTGCAACTGGGACAGTCTTAGCCCTAAACATCCCAGCATCCACAACAGAGGTAGTCACAGGTACAGTTACAACAGGAACAACACCAGGCAGAAGCACCAATTTGAGAACATAAGAGATGATAAAGGCAATGGAAGACATGAGGCTACAAGTGTCAGAATTAAAACAGGGAAAAGAAAAATTGGCTAAGACGGAAATAGATTATAATATCTCAAAGATAAATGTTGTGGAGAAAACAAGGGAGATCAAAGCTTTAGAAAATAAAGTAAAAACATTAGAAAAAGATCTCACTTTTGACAAGCTCCTGGCAAAGATCAAGAAAATTCTTTGGGCCAACATCACTCAATTTATAAATGATGTGTGGCCATCCATCCAAGTGATCTTTGAACAGATTGATCTAGTGAAAGCAGCACAGGGAGAAATTCAGAAGACAATAGCTTTGTTAGGACAAATTCCAGATGAAGCCAACCAACTTATACACTTTTTGAATAACAGAAATAAGGAACAACTGGAAGAACTTGGCATCTCAGATAGAACAAAAACTATTTTAGAAATCAAAAGGGTGCTAACTAAGAGAACTTTGATTCAGAACTTAGAGAGAAGATGCCAAGATATGCAGGTGAAAATCAATTCTTTTATGGAGAAGTTCACTGTTTTGTAGAATAAAGGGCTACCTAGTCCTTTGGTGATTAATGACAGATTAATGAAGCACATATATTATGTAGATAAATTGAATAAGTATGCTGGCAGTCAAGTTAGTTCATCAACAAGTGCATCAAGAATAAAAGCACTCCCCACAGGCTGAGTTCTCTATGATAGCTTAGAGAACTTATTCTATGTTGAGCATGAGATAAAGCACTTGTTCACAATCCAACCTACCTTTTTCAGATATACAGAAACTGATGAGACCCTGAGGAAACTTCAGAAGCACAAATTGCCAGAGCAAAAATGGTGGGAAGACATGTTAGAAATTTTGTAAATTTATCTTTAGTAAAATGTAAATTTTGGACTATTTACCATAGTAAGATAAACAAAGATGAACAGGGGTCAAACAAGTCGAAGTGTATCAGAACAGGTAAAGAGTATCAGTCAACACAGAGTAGCCATCATAGAGTTACTATAGAAGATAGCAGCAAGCCAAATTCTAGGGCCCGCCTCCAGCACACTCAGCGAAAATAGGAACAGCAGAACAATAGTTTACTTTTCTCCTATCTTCGAGACTAGTTCTCTCTATTTTTTTTAACTTATTCTTAGTCATCCTAGAATATATCTCACTCTGGTATGAGATATTTTTGTAAACATTTTTGTATAAATACTCCTTCAAATGGAGTATTGAGGGTGGCTTCATATACATTGCTGTAATATTGGTTATTTTGGAATAAACTGTTATTGGACTGAACTTTTGCATGGCTTGCTGGATAAAGAATTAATGCAAGGGACCTTTTTCATAATTCTTGAATCAAACATCGGATCAATAAGTTCTCTATACCTTGTATTTTAAAGTTTTCCTTGTTTATAATATCATCTATGTTTCACATCTGAATGATAAACGAAAAAGAGTAACTCAGAATATGCTTAATTGCACTCTATTTTCAATCGTTATTATTCTCTATGTTTTCTTCTAAATTAGTATAAACAGTGAATTCTTAATTGCTCTTATTTTCTAGTTCTTTCATTGTAATCATTTAGTAAAGAATTATTAATTTCTCTTTATTGATGATTGGTCACATTCTACTCTCTTAAGTATGTTGAAGGATTCTTAACTACCCTTCACCTATCTTGAAACCATTCCATTTATTCCAAGTCTTTATTTGTTCCTTGTTTGATTATCTTGCTCTGTGAAACCATCCTTTGTTAAGAAACCAAGTCCAGTTAAGCCATCTCCTTTGACTCCATCAGCCCAATGGCCTAAACCAGTCAGTCCTACCCTTTGCTATTGAATCTCACCACCTAAACTCAAACAAAACTCCTAAACTTCATAACTAGCCTAATACCCTTCAAAACAAAGCTAAAACTTAAAGAGAGAGCCCTCTTTGGATACAGATTGGCTAAATTTTGTATCTAAAAGATTTTTTTGTGGTTACCTTGGACCCCTTTCCCCTTCTTACAACTTTTGGGAAAATCTGAGTGATAACATAGTGGCGACTCTGCTGGGGATCTGAACAAATTGTTTGTTACTATTGTTTATTTTATAAGCTACAGACAGAGCCTGAAGCTAGCCAGCTAGCCTTTGAAATGCTTTTGATTTGCAATTGTAGAAGTAAATGAATGTTGCTTCAGTCTATCTCTTGTCTAGTTTATAGATTGGACATTGGTTCCAAATACTTGATCAGTTCCTCTTATCAAATAAGTCTTTGAGAAAGTTCAAATCACATATCTAAAGCTTCTTAAAAAGACTGTTGAAGTTGTATTGTTAAAACCCATTTAGAGAAAAAACAAAAAATACACCTAGAAACCTGGCTTCAGAAAGGATTCATTATACCAGATTTAATCCTGATCCAAATCCACCACCTGTGTTCGAAAATCCTAATCTGATTCCTAGGATTATTAGGAGACAATAGGGCCAAGAAAGTTCTGCTAGTTCTCGGCATCTATACAGATCAAGATCCTGCTCTGTGAAGTGGATTTACCTTGAGGACGAACCCTTTGATGAGTTTTTTGAAACTTCTTTATTTGTAACCTTTTCAGAATCTAGGTTAGCCCACACAGTTCATGATCCAATATTTATTGAAAATTTACAACTTGAAGTTGTAACTTCACGTCTTGATAGACATTTGCAGAACTCCATTCAATCTAAGCTTACCTTTGAAATAACACCAAACCTTTCTGTGATCACTACTGCTTCTCCAAGTTCATCTTCAACACCTCAGATTTCCCAACCTCAAACCACCCCTTCTACCCCTCCACCCACCACTCCAAGACCAACCCCAGCTATTGTTTCAACCCAATCTACTACAATGGCAAATAGATACACTCTTCTGCACTTTCCTGCCAACTTGGGTGCTATGCCCCAAGACTATCAGAGTAAGATTACCCCATTTGATCATACTGGCACTTATATAGCTCAACAACATACCAAGAAAATGACCGACTATTTTGAAATATATGAGGTTGATGATGACGATGTTAGAATGAGAGTATTTGTTCAAAGTTTGACTGGAGATGTTAGGAATTGGTTTAAATCCCTCTCTACAAATAGTATCAATGACCTACAAGCTCTTTATCAGACATTCCTGAATAGATGGGAAAAGAAAGAAGATCCTCCCCAAATTTTATCATAATATGAAAACCTGAAAAGAGGTACACAAGAAACAGTGCAAGATTATTGCACTAGGTTCAATTATTTTTACAATGCTATCCCTCAAAATCTTAGACCTCCTCCAGATTTGGCATTGATCAAATTCCCTAATGGATTTGATTCTGATATGGCATACCAACTTAGGGAAAGAGCTCCTCAAACCTTAGAACAGATGCAAAGTATAGCTGTCAGTGTTGAAGCCAACCTGATATCTAAATGAGCTACAACCAGAGATGAAAGGAGTATACCTTTGAAAGAAGAACCTTCAGCCTTTGAATAGAAATTAAATGCTATTATTAAAGAAATGGATAGGATGGGAGATAGAGTAGAAACGATTGAGAGAAAATCCCCTTGGGATGGTCAACCAAGCAATATTGGTAGAAATCCAAATTTTAGGAAGAACCAAAACCCTAACACTGGAAAAACTGGACTTGACCAAAACATTAGGCCCCCATTCCTAGAAAATTATGCTGAAGCCTCAACTTTTGATGAACCAACAGAAGACACTCAATTTAATTTGATGGGACTCAACAATGAACAAGAATTTTTCTTGACCCAAGAGGATCAAGAAGCTCACCCTTAAACAATTCCAAACTCAGTCAAGAGAATCATTTGACTTTAGGGAGGGACGTGATACAACCATTTATGAAGTCCACAAACAATATAATCTGAGGAGAAGAAAGATTGATGTTCCTAAAATCAACAAATAGAAAGATGCAAAGCAACCTAACAAAGGTAAGATCAATACTACCCCTATACATATTCTTTCC
The DNA here is from genome assembly GCA_000404065.3 of Pinus taeda. Taxonomy (NCBI): domain Eukaryota; kingdom Viridiplantae; phylum Streptophyta; class Pinopsida; order Pinales; family Pinaceae; genus Pinus; species Pinus taeda. The sequence goes on from APFE030581826.1 coordinate 123,358, forward strand.
AAAACAAATCCTAATCTAAATAACCCAATTATTGAGGATGTATCCAACAATCAACCACATAATAGACAATCTTCCACTTCTATTCCTTCCAAAGGAAATGTGGAGGAGCCTCTAGAAGTTGATTTGGAAACAACTTTATCCCATAACCCCACTTCTAAAAAGGAGAGAAATACAGGAAATACAGCAGCAGAAGAGAATCCAACTGTCCGAAATACAAGAACTCAGACTGAAAAACCTTTTAACCTTGAGACTGAAGTAGGCAAATTAAAAATAGTTGTTCCATTGTCAGATTTAGATAAACATGATGTCTATAGAAGTCAAATTAATAGGTCACTCCAAATCTCTGTGAATGAATACTCAGTAAATGTTTTTGATGATCAGCCTGAATTGATTTTTGGCCCTAAAGTAAATGGAAAAATAGTAGAGGGAGGAGTTCCTCCTTTCTATGTAAGTTTGAACATACATGATAAAATACTTCATAATGCCATGTCTGATTCTGATGCTTCTCATAACTTAATGCCTAAATCTGTAATAGAGAAATTGGACCTAGACATCACCAAGCCCTACAAAGACCTTTTCCCTTTTGATTCAAGTCAGGTCAGATGTCTAGGATTAATCAAAGACTTATGTGTATCACTAGTTCAATACCATGCCAAAACCATCTTGATGGACATAGTAGTAGCTGATATTCCACCAAAGTACAACATGTTATTGTCTAGGTCTTGGGGTGCGAAGCTCCAAGGATCTCTACAATTGGACATGTCCTATGCTAGTATTTCAGTGTTTGGTCAACCTAAGAAACTATATAGAGAAACTTTCATGAAATATGTCGTAAGTAGTCAGGAGAAACCCCAAAATTTCCCTATCTACTCATTACACTCTGATATGGATTCTTTCATTCTTTATAATGTTGAAAGTGATCCCTCAAATGAAGTAGAAGTTTTAGCAGAAGAACCAAAAGAAGTTACAAATGCATAGTCTAATGTTCAACTCCAAGAAATTTCTGAGAAAAATGAAACATCAGACATCCCAGAGAAACCGAAAGATGTTAAAGAACAGGATCTCCCTACTAAATAGATTCCTGAGACTCCTGACACCATTTATGAACATGAGATCCTTTGGCACTTAGAATTTGATAGCTCAGTTAACAAATTAGGAGCAGTAGCAGGAGTTTTGGTTCATAACCTTGAAAATAATCATGCTGAAGACCATGCCTACAGATTAAACTTTAAATGCACCAATAACATGACAGAATATGAAGCTTTAAAAGCAGACATTGAAGATTATAAATTGGGAACTGAAGAAAATCCGAAAATGGTAAAATTATCCAAATCTTTGCCCCCTGACCAAAAGCTTAAATATGTTGAACTGATGAGAGAATTTCAAGATGTTTTTGCCCAGAGCTATGAAGACCTAAAATATTATGACACCTCCATAATTCAACATACCATACCTCTAAAGGAAAATCAAAAACCATTCAAACAAAATCTTAGAAGAATTAATCGTGTACTGCTTCCCTTAATTGGAAAAGAAATCAAACGAATGTATGAAGCAGGGATAATTTCTCCTATCATATTTTCAGAGTATGTATCTAATTTAGTGCCTACCAGGAAAAAAATGGGAGAAATCAGATTATGTTTTGATTTAAGAAATGTAAATAAGGTTTCTTTGAAGGACAATTACCCCTTACCTAAGATGGATCATATTTTACAAAGGGTAGTAAGTGCTTCTAGGATTTCACTTTTGGATGGGTTCTCAGGCTATAACCAGATTCTAGTTCATCCTGATGACTAGGAAATGATTGCTTTTACAACACCATGGGGAACATTCAAGTATGTAAAAATTCCAATCGGACTCAAAAATGCAGGAGAAACCTTTCAAAGAGTAATGGACATAGCATTTGAAAAAGAAATTCATGATTTTCTGGTTATATATCTAGATGACCTGTCTGTTTTTTCTAAATCAGATCAGCAACATTTGGATCATTTAAAACAAGTGTTTTTGAAATGTAGAAAATATGGTATTTCTTTAAATCCTAAGAATTCCTCATTTGGTCTTGAGGAAGGCAAGATCTTGGGCCACATCATTTCCAAATATGGCATTAGAATTGATCCTGCTAGAATAGAAGCCATTATGCAAATACCCCACCCCAGAAATGTCAAAGAACTTCAAGCTTTCCTAGGAAAGATTAACTTTTTGAGAAGATTTATATCTAATTTAGCTGAATTGATTAGATTTCTTAATAATATGTTGAAAAATGATTCAAATATTGAATGGACAGTAAAAGCAAAACAAGCATTTGAATAAATTAAAATGGCTTTGATCAGAACACCGGTCCTTACAAGTCCAAAGTTTGATAGAAACTTCATAATATTTTCATTTGCATTAGAACATACCATAGCAGTTGTTTTACTACAAAAAGATGACCAAGGATGTGAAAAACCCATAGCCTTTTTTATTAAAGCACTTAGGGATGCATCATTAAAATACAAAATCATGGAAAAACAAGCTTATTCACTTGTGAAAGCTATTAAAGACTTTAGAGTCTATATATTGTACTCCCATGTAATAGCTTATGTACCAAATGTTGTTGTCAAAAACATCTTGACCCAAGATGGAATTGAGGGCAAAAGAGGTAAATGGATAGCTACTATATTGGAGTATGATATTGAAATAAAACCCACAAAGCTTATAAAAGGACAAGGTTTGGCAAAGCTCATGACTGAAACAAATTGCCAAGCCCTGGATATTAATGAACTGGATAATGAACAGGAGATGGCAACTTCACAAATCAGCCAGGCTTTTTTAGATTCACCTTGGTATGCTAATATAATATATGTACTATTAAACCTACAGGCTCCTCCAAGGTTATACAGAACAAAGAAAAGGTTTTTAAAGATGAAAGCTTTAAAATTTTGTATTTTAGATAATGTTCTTTTTTGGAAAAATCGTGAAGGTATTCTATTGAATTGTTTGTTAAAGGAAGAAGCTCACAAGGTTCTCAAGGAACTTCATGCACGAGATTGTAGGGGATGCCTTTACTGGAAATCAACTGTAGACAAAATCCTAAGGGATGGATTTTATTGACCTACCTTGTTCGCTGATGTAAAAAAATTTGTCACCGCTTGCCATAAATGTCAAATTTTTTAGGGCAAGAGGAAACTATTACCTTTACCCCTAAGACCAATGTCCACAGAAAAGCCCTTCTAACAATGGGGTTTGGATTTCATTGGAGAAATCCATCCTCCCTCTTCTGGCCAACATAAATGGATCCTAACTGCCACAGACTATTTTACCAAATGGATAGAAGCCATTCCTTCTAGACAAGCCAACGACACAGTTATTATAGGATTCTTAGAAACCAACATATTGTCTCGATTTGTCTATCCTCAAAAGATCATAACTGATAATGTTGTTGTCTTCAAATCCAAGAAAATGATAAGTTTCTGTAACAAAAACCATATCACTTTAGGCCATTCCACAGCATATTACCCTCAAGGTAATGGTCTAGCTGATTCTTCCAATAAAAGCCTAGTTAATATTATCAAGAAATTATTGGAAGAGAACAAGAAAAATTGGCACAAGAAACTTACTAATGCACTATGGGCAGATAGACTTACTACCAAGAAATCTATTGGGACTAATCCTTATGAATTGGTCTATGGCATGGAGGCTGTATTTCCTACATCTTTAGGAGTTCCTGTAATGAAACTACTTCAGAAAGCTCGAGTGGAACCCAATGACATTCAAAGGAGAATAAACCAGACCATCCATCTGCAGCAAACCAGAGAAGAAGTGTATCAAAGATCCCAAGTATTACAAGAGAAGCTTAAGAAAATATTTGATAAAAGAACTAAGGCAGAAGATTTATACCTTGGAGACAAAGTTTTAAGGTGGGATTCCAGGAGGGAGGACAAAGGAAAACATGGGAAGTTTGACTTCCTATGGAAAAGACATTTTATTATCCATGCCTTACAAGGAAATAATACTTATTATCTAAAAAATATGGATGGTACAGAAACATAAAAAGGGCCGGTTAATGGTCGGATGCTGAAACATTACTTTGATCCAACTTTATACTGTATTATGATTCTAACATGTACATACTATATCCTTGGTAATGTCACAGTTTGATTAGATAGTAACTTGTTGAAGTTAAAGCCTGAAGAGAAGGCCCTAAGCTTCACAAGTGTTACTATCATACATAAAATAAAGCAACAAGCGGAAGGATATTTCATAACACAGTCAAATTCATTCAGAAGGCCATCTGACATGTTGTTCTTGACTTTTCACCGGGAAAAGCCATCCCCAAGTGGAGCTAGTGTTATGCTCCTATATCAATAGGTGTCATATTTCATGATTGACTTGATGAGCTCTGTAATATGTTCATATCTTTCTTGTTAGGTTTTCCATATTTTCAAAAAAACAAAAAAAATAAAAAATGTAAAGAGGGTATACGCTAAAAGAAAAATCAAAGGGTGAAAAGAATAAAATGGTCAAAAAAGGGAAAGAAATGAACCCCAAACAAAAATAGACCATGAAAGTGTGCAAGTCTAAAATTCCACTACTATTTCATTTTCTGCAATAAGCAATTGTGTGCAGCTTGTTAAATTTTTGCCACAATTGATGAATAGTCAAACAGCTCAAGCTTGGCTAGTTCATATTTGAATTTCATGTTTTAGAGATAGAGAATAATTATTTGACCAAACAGTGTAATCTTGGCAGATAAATAGATAGGTAGAGTAAATAAAAGGAGCTCAACAGTGTAATCTGAGCTGTTGGATGTAATAAGTGCAAACTTAGGTAGGCTTTCCATGTAAAAGAAAAAGAAGATTGATAAGGGTTTGCTAGTCTAAGTGCACCCAAATAAAGAAAGAAAAAATGTCAGGCTAAAGTAGGTAGGGTAGGTAGATGGTGTTGCAGAATGATACTTGTGATAGATCATATCTCTAGATGTGTTAAATTTTACTTTTATCACAAGTGCAAAGCAGACATTACACTTGATGCAGTTCAAGCAAGATAAGGTTAAGTAACTAACTTCCATCCACATTTTTCCATAAAGATTTCACTAATTTCCCCTAAAGTATTAAGGTCTTTGAAAATTAAAGGGACTCAGAGCATTTCTCTAACTTTTGGAGGGATCGGACTCTCAGCCCAATAATTTAAAGGGTCAGAGTACTTAAAAACTATCATTCATTCATTCTCACCAGTATTTTCCTAAGTGAAACCCTACTTTACTTAGGAAAATACATAACATCACCTAAAAAAACCCAGTTTCCATCTTTAGCCTAAGTTTAAATATACTCCTTAAATGTTTTACTTAGCACTTATTCTCATTTTAATGTCATATTAACCTTTAACACATAGTATATAACTCCCAAATAAATTTTCACATTTTCTCGTATTATTTAATTATATATGAATCCCTAAATTATTATATATTCCCGCCTCAGTTAAATATAACCATAAACGTTGCTCAAAAGGATTAATAGATTTATCCGAAATTTATTAATAACCTTCCCCGCCACATGAAAATGGGATTAATTAACCCTCTGGGTTAATTAATAACCATCCCCCGACCAATCACACTACCCCTGATACGATTAAAATTTGTTTTATTGTGTCGGGCCCGCTGTAGTAAATCCCCATCGTATCCATCACCCGTCTGCCGTCCGATCGTCCCTTCACCATCCAATGGTCTATATCAATATCACGACCCCCCTGGTGACTGTGCTTTAACTCGTGATCACCAGGAGGTTTTCCGCCCGTACCTCTGCCACGCATCATGCAGTCCATATGATCGCTCACCCTCGGTCCAAAACCACCCAACCCCAAAATAGGTGCAATCACATACCACTTACCACCCTCCACAAATGACAAAATGTCACATATTTACTTATGTAATCTGCCCGATAAATCCAAAAAGAACCCCCAATCTTAGTTTTGTTAAAATAAAGCAAAGAAATGTCATTTTCGTTATAGTTTGCTGCAACCCATGCTCCCATGCAAGACAACATCCAAATCAACTATTTCAATTTCCCAACCACCACCTGATTAGAAAAACTCCAGCAATGCGCTTCGCAGCCTATCATCCAACCTGCCATTGTACTGTTAATTCCTTAATACAGGTATTTATCCAGTTTACCTTGCAACCCTGTCATTTCAGTTTTCTATTGAAAATTCTAAAAGAGAGGGCCAAATTTCAATTCTAGAACGTCGCCATATAAAATCCCAAACCTGTAGTTTGGTCTATTTTCTCACAAAAAGTCTAAATTCCATTTTTGAATCCACAAGAGCCAAAAATGGAAACCCCTATAGCCCTGAATGTCGCACCCATGAACACTCCTCACAAAGACTAAGATTATTTGCCTCTGGATGATAAAGACTTTTAGATAAAAGACTTATCTGGTTATAGTAACCATCTTAACATCTTCTTCCAAATCAGAGATAGTGATCTGAATAAGTCTAACATTTTTGGACTGTGGGAATCTAACCTTCCCATGTATTTCCTCCCCTCAGTCCATGTTTTCCCAGACATAATTCATCAATGCTGTGCTAATTATGATCCCAATCAGAGAGTTGTTATGTCCCCATTCCAAATTGTCATTTTTCACATAACTGCTCAGTCCATCAATAAAATGATACAATTCCATTCCAGTCAGCCCCTCACCCCTCTTTCCATGGGGTACTTACTTTGAAAAGCCTCTCAGTTATCTCAATCAGAAGTAAACCACATTGGTCAAACCTTCATGTTACCAAACTACTAGCCCAAAGGTCCACCTCCTTATCTGCAAACTTGCTTCACTGAAACTAGAAGACTCATTGTTGATATGATATCCCTAATAATCAGATTTAACTCCAGTGAATATGTTGATGATATTACCCTAGTGTTACTATCAATCTTTACTCTAGGGCAGCCCCCTGTTGTCAGATATAACTATGCCTCCTATATTGCCAACAAAATCCATGACCAGTTCCTGAATTTGGAAAGGGAAGGAGTTTTCAAATATAGCTCTTTCATATACCATCTCATGTTATACTATTAGTCAGATAACTTTCCATTCCCTATCAATAAACTCGACACCAGTGGAAATCCTAGATTTGTCATCTTTTGGAGTTCAATCTTTTCATAATACCATTGAGTCCCCTTACACTTATAATGAGTTCATTGATTTATTTGTACATCCAACAACCTCTCCATTGATAGGAGTTTTCCCTCCTAGGATTAATGGTGACATGAAGAAAATTCTCCAGCTCTCTAAGCAATACCGGATAGGTGATTGGTACCTATACAAAAATACACAGAAGTCAGGAAGTATGGGTGTGAACTTTTCCCTTTTAAGTTACCCAAGTCTGTTCCCATTAGATTGTTTGCCTTGGAGTATTTCAGGCAAATCATAAATGCAGATTTAGTCCATTTTTGTTGTGCAAAGAAGAAATCTCAGCTAAGAATTAAGAACCAACTAGGCCCTTTTGTCCTCAACTCTAGGGATGCATGGAAAGAAGCTGAAAAGATTTTAGAAAACCACCTTAAATTAAGAAAGAGTTTTATATGGGTATCATATGACCCCAACAGTTTTAGATGTGACAGAAGAACAAAGAACAGGTTATCCCCATATATTCATCATAGGATCCCAGAAATTGAGCAGTTTGCAAACTTGGATGAATGGATAGAGGGAACCCTAGTTGAAGAGGCTAGCGAGCAAGTCAATATGGAAAATGCTCTGAGAGATATTGAGAAAACCCTTGACTTGGATTCTTTTGGGCAGGTACCATTCAAATTGTCTCAAAAATCAGCAATTGGTACATCCATTGCGGGAACTTCTCAATAGCCTCCACCGGAAGTCAACATACCAGCCACAGGAACATCCAAAGGCAAGGAAATAGAGACCAAAAAACAACCTACAATGAGAGATCAGCCTGGAATTCCCAAAGAACAGGGTCAAGTGCCAACTCCTCCAGCTCAAACTAATGTATCCAAAAGTCCAGGTTTGCAAACTCCTCTAAATGAGGAAAGAAATAAAAAGAGGGAAAGAGAAATCACTACCCCCACCAGTGGACCTATGGGACAGCCTGGGGCCAAAAGACAAAGAATGAACCCTCTGTCAGAAGAGGAAATAATTAAAGAGACTGTAGATAGCCAAAGAGAAAAAAGAGCAGCTAGCCAACAAACTTTTACAGTGGGAGGAATATCCATTAGCTCACATATGCAAGAGCTAGAAAGACAACATAGAGCAGAAGTGTCATCCCTCGGGCCACAAAGCAAACAGGCCTCAAATATCAAGAAGACATTCACAAAAATAAAGGCCAGGAATGACCTAGTAAGGATTCAAATGTACAATCAATATTTAAAAATAGCCCCCACAAATCAGCAAAGACTAATGTCAGCCTATGACATTAAAGAGGGAAAGATGATAATGAGTTACTTCAAGCCAAAGGTGCAACAACCTCAGTCAGTAGCAAATTACATCAGAACTAACCTGGAGGTCTTAGCAAAGGATATTCATCCTATGAACCAAATTGAACTCTACAAGAAAACTGGAGAAATGGTCTATTCCACATTGACTGGTAAAGCAATGATGGCCCACAAGCTACAAAACTCCTTGGACAATACAACTGCTCAACTACACTTGGAGAAAGCCTCTTCCCTAGCCAAGGATAACAAAATAAAATCATTATAAGAAATCATAGTTGGATCGGGACATGATCCCATAGATGCTAAAGGCATAGAAGCACTGATCAAAAAGAAAGAAGAAGATGTTGCTGCCCTAAGAAAATAGCTCAAGCTACCCCCTTCAAGGCACCCATAGAATGTTGAGCTTATTAAACAGAAATCTAAAGAAGAGATGATGGTCCTGCTCTTCAAACTTAATGAAAGGTTGAATGACACAGAGTAGGCATTAGAAAATGCACTAAAGGAAAAGCAGGGAGAGTCAACCTCTCAGCCTCCTGAAGTAATACCAATAGTCTCAACAGCAGTCCTATCTACACCTGGGATAGTCTTAGCCCCAAACATCCCAAGAGCCCCAGCAGAGGTGGTCATAGGTACAGTTACAGTAGGAACAGCACCAGGCAGCAGCACCAATTTGAGCACAGAAGAGATGATAAAGGCAATGGAAGACAGGAGGCTACAAGTGTCAGAATTAAAATAGGTAAAAGAAAAATTGGCTAAGATGGAAATAGATTATAATATCTCAAAGATAAACGTTGTGGAGAAAACAAGGGAGATCAAAGTCTTAGAAAATAGTGTAAAAACATTAGAAAAAGATGTCACTTTTGACAAGCCCTTGGTAGAGATCAAGAAAATTCTTTGGGCCAACATCACTCAATCTATAAATGATGTGTGGCCATCCATCCAAGTGATCTTTGAACAGATTGATCTAGTGAAAGCAGCACACAGAGAAATTCAGAAGACGAGATTTGTTAGGACAAATGCCAGGTGAAGCCAACTGGCGTATACACTTTTTGAATACCAGAAATAAGGAAAAACTGGAAGAACTTGGCATCTCAAATAGGACAAAAACTATTTTAGAAATCAAAAGGGTGCCAACTAAGAGAACTTTGATGTAGAACTTGGAGAGAAGATGCCAAGATATGCAGGTGAAAATCAATTCTTTTATGGAGTTCACTGTTTTGCAGAATAAAGGGCTACTTAGTCCTTTGGTGATTAATGCCAGATTAATGAAGCACATGGATTATGTAGATAAATTGAATAAGTATGTTGGCAGTCAAGCTAGTTCATCAACAAGTGCATCAGGAATAAAAGCGGTCCCCGCAGGCCGAGTTCTCTATGATAACTTAGAGAACTTATTCTATGTTGAGCATGAGATAAAGCACTTGTTCACAATCCAGCCTACCTTTTTCAGATATACAGAAACTGATGAGACCTTGAGGAAACTTCAGAAGCACAAATTTCCAGAGAAAAAATGGCGGGAAGACATGTTAGAAATTTTGTAAATTTATCTTTAGTAAAATGTAAATTTTGGGCTATTAACCATAGTAAGATAAACAGATATGAACAGGGGTCAAATAGGTCGAAGTGTATCAGAACAGGTAAAGAGTATCAGTCAAAATAGGGCAGCCAGCATAGAGTTACTATAGAAGATAACAGCAAGCCAAATTCTAGGGCCTTCCTCCAGCACACTCAGCGAAAATAGGAACAGCACAACAACAGTTTACTTTTCTCCTATCTTCGAGACTAGTTGTCTCTATTTTTTTGTAACTTATTCTTAGTCATCCTAGAATATATCTCATTTTGTTATGAGATATTTTTTGTAAACATTTTTGTATAAATACTCCCTCAATTGGATTATTGAGGGTGGATTCATATACATTGCTGTAATATTGGTTATTTTGGAATAAAGTGTTGTTGGACTTAACTTTTGCATGGCTTGCTGGAAAAAGAATTAATGCAAGGGACTTTTCTCAAAATTCTTGAATCAAACATCAGATCAATAAGTTCTCTATACCTTGTGTTTTAAAGTTTTCCTTGTTTATAATATCATCTATGTTTCACATTTGAATGATAAACGAAAAAGAGTAACTCAGAATATGCTTAATTGCACTCTGTTTTCAATCGTTATTATTCTCTATGTTTTCTTCTGAATTAGTATAAACAGTGAATTCTTAATTGCTCTTGTTTTCTAGTTCTTTCATTGTAATCATTTAGTAAAGAATTCTTAATTGATCTTTATTGATGATTGGTCACGTTTTGCTCTCTTATGTTGAAGGATTCTTAACTGCCCTTCACCTATCTTAAAACCATTCCATTTATTCAAGTCTTTATTTGTTCACTGTTTGATTATCTTTCTCTGTGAAACCATCCTTTGTTAAGAAACCAAGTCCAGTTAAGCCATCTTCTTCGACTCCATTAGCCCAATAGCCTAAACTAGTTAGTCCTACCCTCTGCTATTGAATCTCACCACCCAAAATCAAACAAAACTCCTAAACTTCATAACTAGCCTAATACCCTTCAAAACAAAGCTAAAACTTAAAGAGAGAGCCCTCTCTAGATACAGATTGGCTAGATTCTGTATCTAAAATATTGGTTTGTGGTTACCTCAGACCCCTTTCCCCTTCTTACAACTTTTGGGAAAATCTGAGTGATAATAGGTTCTTCTCCCAAGAGTTACTTTCTTAGACTTACTATGACTCATCTATATATAGAATTTTTCTTACAATACCATGGTCCACGGACCATGGGTGGGTGTCAAAAACCCCATATCAACTACCCATATAAGGGACTAAATCCCTTTTGACTCATACGTGCTTCACACTCCGCTTCCACATTGCATGGAGACTTTACACTTTATACAAAAACATATTAATTTATACTCAAAATTTGACCCCATGGACCCTATCCCAACAAAAAACAGTGTTCAAAAAAGATACCTGCAAGATGGTTCAGAGAGCACTGGTATTGATGGGGGGAGCTCAGATTGGAACTCTGTACAAGATTTAGGGTAGCACTGTTATTGATGGGTGCAACAATTTTGTGGTTCCTGAAAGTCGAGCATAAAATCTAGTGGTCTCTGGAGAAGAGACCATGCTATGGCATCAAAGGCTTGGACATAATGGAGAGAAGGGCCTTCGAATACTTCATGGTAATGGTAGGGTAGAAGGTATGTATAATTTCTCTTTGGATTTTGATTTATGTGAAAATTGTGTATATGGGAAGAATAATAGGTTGAGTTTCCCCTCTGGTGCTAAGAGGGTGAAATAGATATTAGAGCTTGTGCACAGTGATGTGTTTAAAGCTATGTTGGTTCCATCACTAGCCAAGTCTATGTACTATGTATCATTTATATATGACTTCTCAAGGAATAAATGGATATGTTTCCTCAGGAAGAATTCTGAAGTCTTTGACAGGTTTAAAAAATTTAAACCTCTGGTGGAAAACTAGACAGAGAAGAATATAAAGGTGTTGAGGATAGATAAGGCTGGAGAGTTTTGCAAGAAGGAATTTGAAGAGTTCTATAAGAAGTGTGGTATATAATGATAGAAGAATACTCCATACACACCTCAGAAAAATGGATTTTTAGAAATAATGAACAGGACGTTGATGGAAAAGGAAAGAAGCATGCTTAGTGGTGTTAGGTTAGGATAGGAATTATGGGCAGAGGGGATGGAGACTGCATGTTACTTAGTCAAAATATCACCTTCATCAATGTTGGAGGATAACACTCCACAAGAGGTATGGACTGGTAAGAAACCCTATCTTTCACATATGAGGGTATTTAGATGTGATGCATATGTACATGTTCCAAAGGAGTAAAGAACCAAGCTAGATAGTAAATCTGAAAGGTGCATCTTTATTAGGTATAAGGATGGTTTAAAAGGTTATAGGCTTTGGAAGCTAGAAACAAGGAAGGTTGTGTACATCTATGATGTGGTGTTTAGAGAAGTGAAATATGTTATTAAGCATGAATTCATACCAAAGGAACCTGAGAATATAGAGTTTGAGCTAAAGGAGGAGGAATCAGGCTCTACAGCAGAAGAGGAATCAGAAGATGAAGAGCTACAAACTCCAGCTATGAGAAGACCAGTTCAAGAAATAAGGAAACCAAAAAGGTATAGTCCAGATTCTTTCTATTCAAATTTTCCTTTATCTATTACTAATGATGATCCCAGAACTGTTAGGGAAGCAATAGATTTAGATGATGGAAAACTGTGGAAACAGGCCATGGTTGATGAAATGACATCTTTGCACAAAAATGAGGCTTCAGATATAGTGGAGTTGTCGGCTGGAAGGAAACCCATTGGTAGCAAATGGGTTTTAAGAAGAAGATAAATGTAGAAGGAAAGGTGGAGAAATACAAAGCTTGGTTTTTAGCGAAAGGTTATTCCCAGGTACAAGGAATTAATTTTGATGACATTTTTTCTCTTGTTGCGAAGGTAGCTTCTATTAGATTACTTTTATTTGTTTTTGCTGCTTTTTATTTTGAGGTAGAACAGATGGACGTGAAGACAACATTTCTTCATGGGTATCTAGAAGAAGAGATCTACATGAAGCAACCTAAAGGCTTTGTGGTGAAGGGTAAGAAAGAACTTGTACGTAGGTTAAAGAAGTCTTTGTATGGGTTAAAATAGTCACCAATGATGTGGTATCAGAAATTTGATACATATATATGGGGACTTGGCTTCACCAGAAGCAAAGTAGATCATTGTGTGTATTTTAAATTAATTAGTGGCCATGTTATTTATTTGGTCTTGTATGTCGATGATATGTTGGGGATTGGAAATAACAAAGAAATTATCCAAGAATTGAAGACTAAATTTTCCTCCAAGTTCGACATGAAAGATCTTGGAGTTGTAAGATATATTTTTGGCATGGAAATTAAACGAGATCGAGCAAAAAGGAAGCTCTGGTTAAACCAGAGGAAGTATGTCAAGGAAATATTGCAAAGGTTTAATATGAAGGATAATAAACCAATGAAGGTTCCTATTCCTACCGGTGTAAATTTATCTGCTGAACAATGTCCCAAGACACAAGAAAAGGAAGAGGACATGTCCCGTGTTCCATACATAAGTGTAGTCGATAGCCTGATTTATGCATTGGTATGTACTATACCAGACATAGCACATGCAGTGGGAGTATTGAGCAGGTTTATGTCAAAACTAGGGAAGGAGAATTGGACAACAATGAAGAGGTTTTTCAGCTATTTGCGTGGCACTAGTGATTATGTTTTATGCTACCAAGGAAGACCAGGATTGGACAAAGTTTTAGACATCCATGGCTTTGTTGATGTAGACTGGGTTGGAGATTTGGATCAAAGAAGATCTACAAGTGGGTATGTGTTTAACCTATTTGGAGGTGTAGTTAGGTGGATGAGAAAGAGACAGTTTATAGCGGAACTTTTAGCTACATAGGCAAAATACATGGCAACCACTCGTGCAAGCGAGGAAGTAGTTTGATTGCAAAGATTGTGTTCAAGTATGGGGTTAGTACAACGAGATATAAGGATAGACTGTGACAACCAAAGTGAAATTTTCTTGGAAAAGAACCCTACATATCATTCAAATAGAAAGCACATTGATGTTCAGTATCACTTTGTAAGGGATATGGTTGAGGATAAAAAGGTGTTGATGGAAAAGGTGGACACTTTGAAGAACACTGCAGATGCATTGATAAAGTCTGTGAGCATTGAGAAGTTCCCTTGGTGTAGAGAAACAATGGGAGTTACAGGGCTGGACCAATGAATAAGCTCTCCTATGGCCCCCTATTGAAATAAAAAGAAACAAGTGGGATAATGTTGGGTGTGTGTTATATTCTTTCCACAACTAGCCCCCCATGTTCATTGTGTCGGGTGCCGCAAGGGTGTCACAGGGGGGGCGGTAGCCCCCCCTGTCAGGGGGTTTGAGGGGGGCATTAGGCCCCCTCTATAGGGTCTGAGGCAGCGCCCTGGGAAAATATTTTTTTGAACCCTATATTAGGTGGGCGAACCTACCTATGGTTTTGTGCATGGTTTTTTCACATGGTTTTGGGCATGATGGTTTTCTACCCATGGTTTTTTTGTAGATCTAATCAAGGGAACTATGATTATGTTCTAATCCAGGGTTAATGGATTGGGATTTATGGATGCTTCGGCATGTATATATATGTATTGTAACATTGAAAGAAATATAATGGGAAATCAATCTTGTAGTCTTGGTTTCGGGATCTAGGGGAAAATTTCTATGTATATATGTTTTATGTTTTATGCTCTCACCATTGTTTATTTTCTACTTTTAGAATTCGTATGTAGGTAATTTTTGTATGGGGTTAAACTTACAATTAGGAGAATGATCTGACAATAGAATTTATGTTAATTTAGGGTTGTTTGAACTAGAAGGCAACCCTCGATTTATATGAGGGAATTGTTTTGCGGTTGTATATGATTATTTCTGAGTGAGAGAGAGGAGGTTGTGTGAAATCGAAAAGGAAATTACAATGGTTATGTTGTAGGTTGTATTTCTTCATTTTGTTGGATAATATAAAAGGAAGGACTAACCGTTTCTCCATGGACATAACCCAAATTAGGTGAGCCACGTATATATTTGTCTCTCTTGTTTTATGTGTTTATGTATTTGTGTTCCCTCAATATTTTATGTGTTCCATTGCTCTGTAATATATAATTTTATAACAACTAGTATCGTATCCAAAAATATATTTGGATGATAAAATCACAGGAGGGAATGGTTTTTGGTTTGAGTGGGAGAAATAATGGAAGATGGCAGGTTTAGGGTCGAGAAATTTAATAGCCAAAACTACTAGTAGTGGAAGATGCAGATGGAAGATTATATGTATCAGAAAAATATGTACCTACCATTGAGTAGAAAAATAAAGAAGTTGACAAGTATGATGGACACAAAATGGGAGATTCTCGACAAAAAGGCACTAGGAACAATATGGTTGTGTTTGGCAGCGTCGCGCATTCAACATTTCGAAGGAAATGACAACAAAAGGTTTAATGATGACATTGTCCAAACTATATGAAAAACCCTCAGCCTCAAATAAGGTATTTCTTATGAAGCATCTATTTAATATGAAGATTTCAGAAGGTGGAATTGTTTTTTATCATTTAAATGAATTTAACATGGTTACCAACCAGTTAAGTTTTGTAGGGGTAAATTTTGATGATGAAGTTAGGGCTCTGTTATTTCTGTGCTCATTGCCAAAAAGTTGGAATGGCTTGGTTATGGCTATTAGTAACTCTATCTTTGGATATAATACTTTAAATTTTGATGATGTTGTTGGTGCCATCCTTAGCGAGGAAATGTGACAGAAAAGATCCGGTGAGACATCAAGTAATGTTTTGACTGCAGAGGCTAGGGGAAGAAAATTAAAAAGAGGAAGGAGCCCAAGAAATCGCAATAAGTCAATAAAAGGAAGATCCAAATCCAGATTAGGGATAGTGTGCTGGAAATGTGGGAAGAAAGGACACCTGAAGAAAGACTGCAAATCTCGAAAGGGAAAAGATGGACATGGATAACAAGAGAACAATCATGAAGTGAATCTGACATGTGATCTATTGCAAGATGCTTTGATTCTTTCATTGGAGAATATTATTAATGCTTGGGTGGTAGACTCAAGGGCCTCATTCAATGACACACCTAATAGGAAACATTTTCATGACTATGTTCAAGGAGATTTGGACAGGTTCGTCTGAGTGATGATAAACTCTGTAAAATAATTGGAATGGGTAAGGTTTTTATAAAGAAACAAAATGGAAACCAATGGCTATTGAAGGAGGTAAGGCATGTTCCATATCTGAAGAAAAATCTAATTTCAATAGGGTAGTTAGGTGGTGAAGGTTGTGTAACTCCATTCACAAACAAAACTTGAAAGGTCACTAAAGGACCCCTGGTAATAAAAAAAGGTTGGTGCATTGTATTTATGCAATAGTATTTCTAATTTTGTTAATGCTTTAACCTCCACATGAGCAGATACAACACTCTGCAATCATAGACTCGAGCACATGAGTGAGAAGGGGATGCAAATTCTTCACTAAAGAAATTTGATGCCAGGTTTGAAGCATGTTAATTTGGATTTCTATGAAAATTGTGTTTATGGAAAACAAAAGAGAGTCAAATTTATCAGAGTTGGGAAAGAAAAGAAGAGAAAAAAATTAGAGCTTGTGCATACAGATGTATGGGGACCTGCTCGAGTATCATCTCTTGGTTGCTCTTGCTATTATGTTACTTTTATTGATGACGCAACTAGAAAAAAATGGATTTATTGTATTCAGAATAAATCTGATGTATTTGATACTTTCAAGAATGGAAAGCTTTGGTTGAGAATGAGACAAGAAAGAATTTGAAGTATCTTAGATAAGATAATGGAGATGAATACTACAACAAAGAGCTTGATAACTATTGTTTAGAATATAGAATTCACAGAGAGAAGACAATTCCGGGAACACCATAGCAAAATGGTGTGTCATAAAGGATGAATAGGACAATCATGGAGTGTGGAAGGTGCATGATATTTCATCCAGGATTGCCCTTACAATTTTGGGCAGATGTTGTAGATATCGTTGTTTATCTAATGAACAGAGGGCCTTGGATTTCTTTGGATGGTGGAATTCCAAGGGATTCATGGACAAGTAAAAAGGTAAACTACTCATTTTTAAAGACTTTTGATTGTGAAGCCTTTGTCCACATTAATAACTAAAACAGAGAAAATCCTGAGGCAAAATCAAAGAAATGTACCTTTATAGGACATGGTGTAAATGATTTTGATTATCGCTTATATGATTACATAAATCAAAAAATCATTAAGAGCAGAGATGTCATATTCAATGAAAAGGTCTTGTATAAGGATCAGATGTAGGGAAAGAAATAGGAAAAAGAAAAGAAAGAATACACAATGCTTGGTGAGATCACAAAAAAATTAAAGGTTCCTCGAAATCATAATGATCAGCAGCCACAACAAAAACAACAACCAAAATAGAAATAAGCACCTCAAACACTTGAAAGTGGTGTTAGAAGATCTACTCAGATAATTATACCCCCAAAATGATACTCTCCTTCATTATATTATGTATTGTTGATTGATTTTGGTGAGTTGGAAATATATGAAGAAGAAATGCAAATAGAAACTAGGAAGAAGTGGGAGCAAGCCATGGAAGAAGAGATGGACTCCTTTATGCATAACCAGACTTGGGACTTAGTCAAGTTGCCTGCAGGTAAAACATCATTGAAGAATAAATGGGTTTACAGGTTGAAGGAAGAATATGGAGGTAAACAAAGGTATAAGGTTATACTTGTGGTGAAATGGTTTGTAAAAAAAAAGGTGTAGAATTTGATGAAATTTTTCTCTTGTTGTTAAAATGACTTCAATCAGAGCTATTTTAAGTCTAGTGGCAACAAAAGATTTGCATCTTGAGCAGCTAGATGTAAAGACAACCTTTATCCATGGGGATTTGGAGGAAGAAAATGGTCAAAGGGAAGGAGAAATTAGTGTGCAAATTGGAGAAGAGATTTTATGGCTTAAAATAGGCTCCAAGGAAATGGTATTTAAAATTTGACAGCTTTATGTCTGAACAAGGTTATGCTAGATGTCATTTTGATCATTGTGTTTATCTTAAAAAGCAAAATGATGGAAGCTATATTATAATGTTATTGTATGTAGATGACATGCTTATTGTAAGGTCTAACATGCAAGAAATAAATGTGCTCAAAAGAAAACTGGAAAATTCATTTGCAATGAGGGATTTGGATTCTGCAAAACAAATCCTTGGTATGAGAATAACTAGAGATAGGAAAAATTGCAAATTAAAATTTTCTTAAAGTGATTACATAGAAAAGGTGTTGGAAATATTTAATATGCAAAATGAAAAAACAATTAATACACCTTTGGCTAGCCATTTCAAACTAAGTAAGAAGATGTGTCCCAAGACCTAAGAAGAGATGGATTATATGTGTAAAATTCCCTATGCATCAACTGTTGGAAGCAATTTTGGAGAGGAGGAGGAAAGGATGAGGGCGAAGTCTAGGGTTTGGTCATAGGGGCTGGGTTCTGAGACACAGCTAGCTAGGCCGAGGGCCTAAGGTCCTGCAGGCTTGGGTTCAGAGCTGAATGACGGAGACGGGCTTGTACGAAGAAGGACAACGTGGTTTGTTAATGAGGCAGGTAGCAGATAGAAGGTTTTGACGAGGACAACTGGGAGGTAACAACAAGGCAGCGTCGAAATGTGGGTGTATATGCCTTTCACTGTGTAGGAGAATGGTTTTATGGCTCTCAAGGAGATGGTTATGAGTTCTAACCCTGATATCCTTTTGCTGCAAGAGACTCTAGGTAAGAGTTTAGAAGTGGATATGGCTCTAAGTTCTCTTCTCTCGGGCTGGCATTTTTTTGCAGTAGACTCTGTTGGCCACTTGGGGGGCTTGGCCATTGGGTGCAGGGAAGGAAGACTGAAAATTATTAACCAATGGGGAATGGCTCATGCGATAGGGATGGAGTTTCAATCACCAGAATTTGGCTTTCCCTTGTTGATTTTAAACATTTATGGGCCATGCCAAGGGAGGGTCAACTTCTGGATTGATCTCCTGTCAAAATCAATGTTGAAAAGCCATAATTTGGTTATAGGTGGAGATTTAAAATTTTCCATGGGGAATGCCAAGGCCTGGGGACCTTTGGCCAGAGAAGACCAGCTATCAAATTTCTTCATGAATTCTCTCAGCTCTCATAATCTGATAGATGTAAACCTTATCAAGTTAAAGCCCACCTGGAGGAATCAAAGAGTAGGGGATGCAAGAATTGCAAAAAGATTGGATCACTTTCTTCTCTGCGAAGATCTGACCTCCAGAATTCCAACGTTTTGGCAATGGGTGGGAGAGGGAGGAAATTCATACCAATTTCCAATTTTTTTAGAGCTCTCCAAACCCCCTCTTAAACCAGTAGCTCCTTTCAAATTTAATGCTTCTTGGTTGCAAGAGGATTCCTACACTAAGCTCTTTAGAGAGACTTGGAGATCCCCGGGTAGGAGCTCAACAGAGGATAGATGTTTCCTTTTCATGGAAAATTTAAAAAGACTAAAGAAAGCAACTGTTGAATGGGCAAAGAACAGAAAGAAAAAACAGAATGAGGAAATAACCCAAATCGATGCAGAACTTCGGGAGCTGGAAAGTACTGAGTTGGATGGATATGCATCACAGGAATCCAAGGATAGAATTTTGTTGCTTGAAAGCCAAAGGAATCAAATTTTACTGGCTAGAGAGGAGGAATGGAGGTTGAACAACAGGGCGATCTAGCTTAAGGCCAGGGACGAAAATACAAGATTTTTCCATAATTATGCAAAAGGGAGGAAACATTCGAACACAATATGGAAGCTAAAAAACGATGAGGGCAGGGAGGCCAATACTTTTGAGTCTCTCTCGAACCTGGGGAGAAGTCATTTCCAGAACCTGTTTGCTGATCAAGGAGAGATAACTATAGCAGAAGTAATCAGAACTACCCAATGTTTCCCCCGGTATGTGGAGGAGGAAGAAGCAGAGAGTTTAATGAAAGAAGTCTCAAAGGAGGAAGTTGAAAGCATTATAAAATCAATGGCCAAAGAGAAGAGTCCAGGCCCAAATGGGTGGACCATAGAACTCTTTCAACACTTCTTTGACTAGATTGGAGCAGAATTAACAGAGGTGGTTGAAGAGTCTAGGAGGAAAGGAGAGGTTTACCAGCCCTTCAATTCAACCTTCATCGCACTCATTCCTAAGAAGGAAGTCCCAGAGTCCTTTGAAGATTTCAGGTCTATATCCCTTTGCAATGGCATTTACAAAATCATTGCAAAAGTGATAGTTGTCCATCTAAAGTTGATTCTGTCAAGATGCATTTCAAATGAATAGTTTGGTTTTTTGGACGGCCATCAGATCCATGAAGCTATAGGAGTGGCGCAGGAAACAATTCATAGTGTCAAGCAGATGAACAGGAAAGGGGCAGTGGTTAAAATTGACTTGTCAAAAGCCTATGATAGAATTAGCTGGACATACCTAAGGATGCTCCTAACTCATCTAAGCTTTAAAACAGACTTCATCAGCTGGATCATGGGATGCATCACTAGTGTCAGCTTTGCGGTTCTCATAAATGGTGCAGCCTCTCCTTTTTTCAAAGGGAAAAGAGGATTAAGACAAGGATTCCCTCTGTCACCTTTGCTTTTCCTCTTGGTTGCAGAAGGTTTGAGCCAGCTGATCCAGAAGGCCAAAAGGGAAGGTTCTATAAAAGGTTTGGAAGTTGCTGTCAACATGTTCATTTCCCATCTCCTCTTTGTAGATGACATCTTATTGTTCACCAATGAAAATATGATTGAAATCAAGGAACTCAAAAACATTTTTGATCTTTTCATGAAAGTGAAAGAGATGAAAATAAATTACAGGAAATCTCAGTTAATACTGGAAGGCTTTAACAGGCACCAGAAAAGCTAGATCACTTCAATCCTTCCTTTTGATGTGTACAATCTGGAGAATCCTTTCAAGTACCTGGGTTTTTGGCTGAAGCATAACGCCTACAAGAAATAGGACTGGAATTGGTTTCTTGCTAAAATTTAAGCCAGAATCTCGCATTGGAGTTTCAAGTGGCTTTCTAGAGCAGGTAGACTTACCTTAATCAAATCCGTGTTACTAGCCATGCCGGTGTACTGGGCAGCTTTGACATGGGTTCCAAAAGGGATTCGGGACAAGATAAGAAGGATTTGTAGCAGATTTCTTTGGGCAGGCTCAAAGGAGGACTCAGTACTCCCTTGGGTTGATTGGGAGAAAGTGGCAAGGCCTAAAGAATGGGGAGGATGAGGAATCAAAAATCTCTTTGATTTCAGCCTCTCTTTAGCAGCCAAATCCAGGTGGAGAATCATAAAGATTGAAAATCTTTGGACGAGAGTGGTGAAGCGGAAATACATAGACCCTATCCCTTTAGAAGAATGGATTAGGAACCCCAATAAGAAAGGCAGGAATGCTTCAGTGGTATGGAAAGTTATTGTAGAGGCTTTCAAGGTGATTGAACAAGGTTTGGCTTGGCAGGTCGGTAATGGGGAAAACCTGAGGATAGGAAAGGATCCCTGGGTTGGATGCAATGAAAAATTCGCTCTCTCCTCGGGACTAATCAGACATCTTGAATCCAAAGGCATCCTTTTCCTAAGTCAGATAGAGAAAGTTGGTTTTTCTACAATCTGGGGTCAAGCATGGAAAACTGGAGAAGAGCTAGAACTTAGACCCCATTGGTGGCATGAGTGGAAGGCCTTTACCCAAGAACTATCCAAATTAAATGTAAGGCTGAAAGGCAGACAGGATCAACTGGTATGGGCCCATGCAGAATCTGAATCTTATTCTCCAAAAATCAGGTATAAATTCTTAATGTCAAAAAAAGGCTGGGGAGATCTGAAGTGGTGGGCCAAGCTTTTATGGAAACTCAAATGCCCAACAAAAGTCAGACTATTCTTTTGGTGCATTCTCAAAAGGAAAATTCCCACCTGGGACATCCTTCAAGCTAGATATAAGCAAGGACTGGGAAGATGTCCCCTGTGTAGATCTGACTCTGAAACAATAAGACATATGTTTTTAGATTGCCCAACTGTTAAAAAACTGTGGGTGGAGGTTGGGAAACTCATCCAAAAACAGGTAGTCTGGGAAGGGGAAAATCTTCCTGATGCTTGGGATAAATGTTGGCGATAGTATTCAGGGGGGAACTTGCGGAATCTACCCCCATCATCTGTTGGGGGGTCTGGATTGCAAGGAACAGGTGCATATTTTTGGACAAGGAAACCCCTGCTGAGTCAATTACGTTACAATGTACTTCTATTTTTTCAAATATTCCTGAATCCGAGGAGTAAAGGAACCCTAAATAGATCAGGGAGGAACAAATCAAAGAAGGTGTCCCATGGGCCTATTTTGATGGGGCTTCTCAAAACAATAAAGTAGGAGCAGGGCTGATTATTCATCTAAATGGGAATCAGATTTTAAAAGCTTCAGTGGGTCTAGGCAATGGATCAAATAACTTTGCAGAAATGTCTGCCTTAAAGATGCTTCTTTCCTGGCTCATACACAGGAACATCTTCACAGTTCAGATTTTTAGGGATTCTTTAAATGTTATAAAATGGGTTAATGGTCAAAGTAGATGTCAAAATCATATGATTAGACCTTTATTAGAAGAAATTCAGAACTTAAAGCTTTCATTTAATGTGTTTTCACTATGCCATATATTCAGGGAACACAATGCTTCAGCAGACAAGCTTTCTAAGGAAGGTATGCAGCAGGATTTGGGTAGCTGGAGAGTAGCAGAGGAAGACTATGGAGAGATTCATGTGTCGGATCAACCTCCTCATACTTAGTCATTTGTTTTTCCTGTTAGATTACTCACAATCGTTTGTATCTTATCGGACTATAGCTGATTATGGAAAACTATTTTTAATACTTTTATTTTGTATCTATTTCCTGTTTGGGTTGTTTTCCTCTATGAGGAGACCCAGGAAATAGATGCGTGACTGGGACCTCTTTATGGAAATCGTTTATATGGGCTGTTTAGTGACTTTTTTCTAGAAACATGAGTTGTATAATGAGGCTTACGCTTTCAGAGGGTTCATCTACTAGTTTTTTGTTGGACAGAAAAGGCAGGCCTTTTCTGCAGTAGCTCTATGATCTTATCATATAGCAAACAGAATGCTCAAGCATATACAATGTAACTTTTTATCTTGTTTATAAAAAGTTCACTTTTTTCTTTGGAAAAAAAATCAACTGTTGGAAGCATAATGTATACAATGGTATGCACAAGGCCTGATATTTCACATGCGTTGGGAGGTGTAAGTAGGTATATGAACAATCCAGGAAAAGAGCATTGGATGGCAACGAAGTGCATTCTCAAGTATTTTCAGATGTACCACAAATCAAGCATTATGATTTGGCGGTTCAAACATTTCTCTACAAGAATATGCTGATGTTGATATGGCAGGTGATAGAGATAACAGGGGGAGAACCACAGGGTATGTTTTTACTTTAGGTGGAACAACTGTGAGTTGGGTTTCAAAATTGAAAAACATTGTTGCACTTTAAACAATGGAAGCAGAGTATGTTTCTACTATAGAGGCTAGTAAAGAAATGCTTAAGTTACAAAGGTTTATGGATGAGTAGGGCGAGAAGTAGGAGATGGGAAGATTAGACAGTGATAGCTAGAGTGCCATTCATATTGCAAAGAACTCAACATTTCATTCCAAGACTAAACATATACAAATCAAGTACAATTTCATATGGTCAGTGTTGGAAAATGGACAGTTGAAGTTGGAAAATATACAAACTAGCCAAAATCCTGCAGACATGTTAACAAAAGTTGTAACTAGGGAGAAACTGAGATCCTACTCAATTTCAATTGGTCTTCAAGTATGATGATGAATATGAGAAACAATCAGATTCAAAGTGGAAGAATTTTCCAACAAATGAAGCAGCGGTGGAGTTGTTATAATTGATCTTCAAGTGGGAGATTGTTAGGTGTGGAGCCTGATTATCTTCTTGATTTAGAGGTCTCAACCACATTGGACCCTAGTTCCTAAACAATGTGGAAATGGTTCCCGTGTGATAGCCGCTACCGGGGGCGATGACTACTTTTAGACCCCCGCGCCCCCCCCCCCCCCCCCCCCCCCCCCCCACCCCCCCCGCAACCCGTCCTTGGCGGGGGTTCAAGGCAGTGCCCACGAAGCTAAAAATAGATGAAAATTTTCCTTGTAAAATATTGTAATTTCGTAGTCAATATGGGTCATTCATGAGGTGAATTATCTGATGGTAGAAGTTATGTTAATTTATACTTTTTTTTCCCTAGAAGGAAACCCTTTACTTATATGAGGGAATTGTATTGCAATTGTATATGATTATTTTTGAGAGAGAGAGAGGAGGTTGTGTGAGAGCGAAGATGAAATTACAATGGATATGTTGTAGGTTGTATCTCTTCATTTTGCTGGATAATATAAAAGGAAGGACTAGTTATTTCTCTATGGACATGGACCAAATTGGGTGAACCACGTATATCTATTTCTCTCTTGTTTTATTCATTTCTATATTTGAGTCTTGCAATATTTTATGTGTTCCATTTCTCTGTAATATATAATTTTCTAACATGACAAGCCTTTGCCAATTCATTTTGGGACCTATCAAGGGAAGTGTTCCTCCCCCATATCTCATGACAAAATTGGACATGTCAACTTGCAAGGAATCCATTGGACTAGAACCTTTAACCATCAAGAAGGATTTTTTCCAGGATCAAGCAGTGTCGATCTACCCAGAACTGAGGAAAAATGTGATTGTCCAGAATAAGCGTAGTACCAAATATAAGAATATATCTTCCTATGTAGATGTTTTCTTAGATCTTAATTCATGATTTTTGGAGGCGCTGGAGGAAGCACGATATCCACCGTTCGATCCAGATTTCTCTAGCAGTGACATCAATCATTCAATAGAAATTGATTCATGGGTTCTTAGAGAGCATATTCCTGTTGATACACATCCTAAATCAAAATTATGTCCCTTAACATACGAGGTTTGGGATCAACCCAAAAAATATCTCTTTGATCAACTATATTATTAAAGCAACCATCCATAGTTCTTTTCCAAGAAATGATGTCGGACAAAGAGAAATCTAGGGATATTTTATTAAAAATTTGCCCATGTTGGGAGGTATGCAAAATGAGTGCTTTGGGCCACTCACGTGGGCTAGTGGCTATGTGGGATCCAAATTTATTTTATTTCAAATCTTATAAATATTTTGTTGGAATCATTTTATTCGAATATATGTAGAGATTTAAGAACAGACTATGCATTCTAAATATATACACTCCATACTCTAACGGGAGGAATTTCTGGGACACTTGGTGGAAGAAGGATTATGGATCTACATTCACTCACAATGAGTGGTGACATGAATCTAACATTGGTAGCATCAGAGGTATGGGAGCAGAAAGGAAAATCAAACCTGCTTGAAGTATAGTTCAGATACTTATTTGATAATAAATTGCTCACAGATATTGTCTCATGTCCATTGGTCCTAACTTATAGGAATGGGAGGTTAGCAACCAACAAAATAGCCAAAAGACTAGATAAAGTTTTAGGGCACTCTTTTATGGACGAAAGGTGGAATCACTTACAACCCTAGACATTTTCTATCATCGAGCAATATTCCTGGAATGGTCAATAGAATATGATATGCATGTTTTCCCTTTTAATTTCAACCATACGTGGCTCAAGGAGCATGGTTTTTTTGACTTGATTATAGTTTTTTGGTATAATCCTCTTATGTATCCCCAAATTCCAAAGATGGAATTGACTTCCATAAGTTGGGAATATTGAAGGTTGAGGTAAAAGTTTGGGTTAGAAAGTGGAAAAAATCGCTCTCCTGGGAATTAATAAATGTCGACAAGGAGATAACACTTTGAATGACCCAAATGGCTCATATTTTCTTTTTGAAGCTACAAAGAGAGCACTTATGCATCTTGTGACAAGGAAGCATGAAACACTAAAATTTCAGGAGGAAGAATAGAGGCAAAAATGTTGGGTTGCATGGGTGGCTTAGGGGGACAAAAACACCCACTACTTTCAGAATCTGGCACTAATTTGGAAGAAGGTGTACTCAATATGGTACATCAAAGATGAAACAAATAATATATTTACTAACCAAGTGAATATTCAAAGAGAGGTTTTGTGATTTTCAACAATCAATATAAGGAGCAGGAGGGACACAACATAAGTGCACAATTGGAATTTTCCAATCACTTTCCTTGTATGATGGATGCAGAGGCTAACACAACAATGATGTGACTGATCACATTAGAGGAGTTACAAGGTGTTATGAAAGAAATGGACAGAGACAAAATTCGTAGCCTAGATGATTGGATGATATAACTCTTTTTACATTTTATAGATCTTATGGGGATGAAATTTTGGGTATGGTGGGAGAACCTAGACTACTCAGTCACATTCCAGGCTCCATCAATGCAACCATTTTTACTTTGATTCCTATTGGTGTTGTTTCTAACCTAGGTGGAACATCAATTATATCTATATTAGGTAACGTCATAAGGACCCCTTTACAAGGTCAGCAAGTCCCTTTGACTCAACCTTCCTACCAATAACCTTATACTCCTATAGGCTCTCTACAACTCCAAACTCCTTATCAGTAGGCAGGTCCTCAAACACAGTATGGTCCTCAAATGAAATATACTTATGGGAATGGTAATCCTCCTCTACGGCCACAAATTCCTATTCAACCACAGCAGGGACCCTACCCACAACCACAGTCGTAGGTTTCCTACCATAGCCACAATGGTAGGTGTCTTACCTACAGCCATAATTGCAAGTTTCCTACCAATCCCAGCAAGGACTTTACTTATACTTCCTACCAATTCCAATAGGGATATTACCAACAACCATTGTCACAGCTGCAGCAGATGCAACAGGGACCTTACTAACAACAGTATGGTCAATTTTCTTCATAAACTCCATACATCCAATATGGTCACCAGACTCAGTATGGTTAACCTCTTTATGGTTAACCTCCAAATATTCAACCTCCATATGGTTAACCTCCTATATTTAAACTCCATATGGTCAACCTCCATATCGTCAACCTCCTTATGGTCAACCACCTTATGGAAAAAATCCACCATAGTGGGGGCAGACCCAAACTCCGCAAGGTTGGAATACTCATTTTGGTACATACCAGAGACCCTATACCCTATACAATCCACAACTTCTTTTTTTGGCAATGTTGGAATTGTCGAATGTATCAAGGCTTACGAATGACCCAATACTTCACTCATTGTATTGGCCTCTGGTACCAACCAGGATACCTAGTGATTGCCCCGAATTTGAAAGTAAATCTAGAGAAGACCCCTAAGCACGTGTTATGAATTATCACCTTTGGTGTTCCTCTAACTCTTGGGTTGATGATTCTATCTGATTACATCTTTTCTAGTGCACTTTAATGGGTACTACAACCAAATGGTATATCAAGCTCCCTTGTGGTGCTTTCCAGGACTTCAATACTTTAGGTATGGCTTTCCTTACCCATTTCAAATTTCCTAACCGATATGAGACTGGAAACCATCTCTTAACATCTTTGCAACAAACGACTTCTACTCACATCTTTGACCATATCCATGAATGGAGGCGTAGGTGTCATGTTATCAAATTCGATATCTCAGATCAGCTTTTGACTTAATGGTTCACTAAATCATTCATCCATATTATTGCTACATACATAGCCATGGGTGGTTGTGTGACTGAGGAACAAGCCATTGCCCATGCCCAATATTTGGATTTGGTTATTCACAATCTGGCACATTATATGAACTCTTTCCTGGTTCCCAATGACCTTCAATAGGCCTTGCATCTTCCAAACCTACAGATTCACCACCTATCAATGACATCATTGGATTTGTATCTCAACAGTCTAGTAGTACTCTAGCTACTTCTTCAAAAACTAAATCTACTCTGACTGCTGCAACTTCCAATACTGTTGATAATCCTAAGAATCCTCATAAAGCCTTATAGGTAAATATTATCTAGTCTACCGCAACATATAAATCCTCAAAAGGAAAGAAGAGGGTAAAGGAAAAGCTAAAAAAGATACCCCTAAATAGTATTCCCAAAAACCTTCAAGTGATGACACACCCAAACGAAAGCCTAAATATCCTTGCCTTATTTGTGATGTAGATCATTACACTAAGGATTGCCCCCAGTGCGTCAAAGTAAATCACCTTTTGAAAGGAACTACAAGGGTGAAAAATATGCTAAAGGAACCTTTCCCATCTTAGTAGACACAATTGGTAGACCAACCCCGTGCTCAAACCTCTGGAAGCTCTCAAGTGTTCATGAGTGGCTTAGAGCAGATTTTCGTAGCCACGAGATCAAAAGATTATCCACCTCCTGAGAAACCTGTGGTTGAGAAAGATACCACTGATGTACCCTCTTCCTCCACTTTACCTAGTCCCGGTCCTCTCCATATTGAGAAACCTAGCACTGATTTCATAATCTGACCACCCCTAAAGGTGTTCTTCATAAATCGTCCTATAATCCAAATGTGTGAGCTGCCCAACACTACAGTATTGTAGAAGACTTGGCTCAAGAATCCTCAGTGATGTCAAACTTGGAAGTCCTTCAGATGTGTCCATCACAATGGAAGTATTTGTTATCATCTATTAGAGGAATTGATCCCACATGTTCCAGTTTGAATATTTTTGATCTTGAAAACCATGTTCCTCACTTGTCACCTCAACTTGCTTTTCTCATACAAGTTGTTGTTATGGGCAAGACTATCCATTGGACTATTGTTAATGAAGGAGCCTCCACATGCATCATGTAAAAATCATGTTGGAAATCCATTGGTTCCCCTCCTCTCACCCAGTCTTTGAACACTTTAGAAGATTTCAATGGTCGAGGTTTTCACCCATATGGTATTCTGAACTCCTTACCCATTCAATTGGAAGGAAATATGGCCAATTTAGAAGTCAATATTGTTGACACTAATCTCACTTACAACCTTCTACTTGGTGAGAGTTGGACTCATGCATTGTTTGTGTGGTTTCTTCCCTTTTCCATGTGCTTGGTTTTCCCCACCAAGGGAAAATTGTCATAGTTGATCAATTGGTTTTCTTTTCCTATAACTCTTCAAAATGTAATGTACCTTATTTTGGGGAAACTAACATTCCTTACGAAAATGTCAGAACAAGTCTTTTCAAGGACCCTACCTTAATGGGAACTTTTTCCCTTCCTCCTCCCTCCAATGTTGCCTCAATTAGCATGATCTCATTTGATTATGACCCATGGATCATACCTAGTCTTGACCAGATTGATAATTTTGGTGACGCCATGCCGCCTATTCTAGCTAAGCAAGCTTATCAAACTATAATTTTAGCTTCTATGACTGCATCTAAAACTCATGATCGATTGAGATTTGTTCTAGACTCGTATCTACAAACTCCTTGGCTTGGTTCTTCTGATTCCGAAGATACTTTGAATGAGACATTCCTTACTGACGAAAGCATCACTAAAGTCTTGTCTCTTAAAGAAACCCCTTGGAATGATATTCATCATCGTTCCTCTTTTCTTCCTAGCCTTGGATCAATTCCTGCTTGTCTAGGTACTTTAATTTCCCCTTAAACGACTACTCCGTTTCATACACCTGTCTTGGTTCATGAGGTGTTGTCTGAAGGAAATTTGGGGAACATTTTGGCAACCATGCCCATCGACATCTCGGTTAAACTTGGGATTGTTAAGAACATTCACATAGGGGCTTCTTGTTCTCCTGGTGAGATTAAGATCTATACAACCCTGTTCAAAGAATTTTGTGATGTCTTTGCCTAGTCTTACGAAGAGATGTCTGGAATTGATCCCAGTATTATGGTGCATGAGATCCCTACCTATCTAGATCTGAAACTTGTACGACAACATCTTCATCTGATACAGCCAAGGAAGGCAATTGCCATTAAGGGTGAAGTTGAAAAACTTCTCAAAGCTATCTTTATTTACCCTATACCACTGACAGATTGGGTCTCCAATATCATTTCGGTAACTAAAAAATAGGGAACCATATGAGTCGATGTTGACTATCGAGATATTAATTGAGCCTGTCCTAAGGATAATTACCCTACTCCCTTTATCGACTAGATTATCGATAAATGTGCGGGGAGTGAAATTTTCTCCTTTATGGATGGATTCTCTGGATATAATCAGATTAATATGCTTCCTGTTGATCAACATAAGACTGCCTTTATCTGTCTTGGGGGACATTCACCTACAAAAAGATTCCTTTTGGTTTATAAAATGCTGGTGCAACCTTCCAATGGGCCATATCTTATGCTTTCCATGATATTAAAATATTGTTTAGCCATATCTTGACGATTTACCTTCGCATTCGCTTAAACGTCAAGACCATCCACCTCACCTTCGGGCGATTTTTCTTCACTGTCGACACTATAATATCTGGTTGAATCCTCATAAGTGTGTCTTTGGCATTGAATATGGTCATCTCTTAGGCTTCGTAGTCTCCAAATAAAGCATTTGCATTGATCATCTCAAGGTGGAGGCCATTGTCAATTTTCCACCTGTTATAGACATATTTGGGCACTGCAACCCCAATCAAATATGTCAATAAAACAAGGGCTCTCAAACCCCTAAAAGTGTTTTTTCACGCCCTAAAAGATCAAGGTCGACTGATTACATCATTTCCCAGAAGTTCTCCTTGAAAAACTACTCAGAACTGGTCAAAATTGGACCATACAGACTGCTCCATGTTGAGGGTGCAATGCATCTCACATGTTACACACAAGGGGTGTGATGCATACTGAAAAGCCCTTCTGTAGAGTGTGATGAGCGAGAGAAGACAAATGGAAGAGGTAGTTTGCTAGGTGGAAACTTAGAGAATCTTCTAGAAACTGCTCATATGACAGTTGCCTCTCTGAATTCACCTAGGGATGAGTAAGAGATCATGAAATCTCCAAGTGGAACCAAGAACTATCAATGAAATGACACTAATCAAAAAACCAAAAGCTGACTCACCCCCCTGCAAATATCTATATATGGATCCCTCATCCCAGAGATCCAGAGGCTGGAATTTTGTAATTTGTAAGGAAGTGCTATAGGTTTCTCTTTGAGACATTGTATTGTTGGGTGATCTTACTTTTCATGAGGTGAAGAGGGATTTCATGCTGGGAGGATGATGCTGGATCAGATAGTTGGGTTGTAATCCTCTCTTCTACTTCTACTATCAATAAAGTTATTTGATTTTTCCTCCAATATACTTGTGTACTTGTGAATCTTGTATTCGTGTATGAAATTGTATGGTTAATGCACTTCTGATTCTGCATTTTTTGTGGTATCATAGATCTCTATGCTTTGATGGTGTTTTGTTGCTTTGCCTCTACAAGTGTTCTTTGAAGTGGGACAAGTGAGAAAGGAGTGGAAAGCTCTATCAAAGGAGAGAGGAAACAAGAAAGGAGCCAAGCGAAAGACTAAGGTTGGTGCTCTCTGCTTCTCTCTTATCTATCATACATAAAGGAAAACACAAGTTACTTTGAATTGTTTTTTTCTAAGATAGCTACCCATCTTAGTGGGACTAGCAGATCTGAATAGACACTAGTTTTCCTGGAAACAAAATGGCGACTCCACTGGGGAGCGAATATTTTGTTTGTTTGTTACTGTTGTTTGCTTTATAAACTACAGACGGAGCCTGAAGTTAAGCCAGCTAGCCTTCAAACTGCTTTTGCTATGCAACTGCAAAGTAGATCAATGTTGCTTCAGTCAATCTCTGGGTTGGTTTATGAATTGAACATCTGACTTGCAAACATCCTAAGTGCCCTGGTGGTAGCTCAATAACCTCATAAGAGCATACTCGTATACTTTGTGTTTACTGTCCATCATAAGCTCCGCCTAAATCACTGAACATAGCTGCAAATTGTGAGTGAAAACCAAGCTCAGTCTCATCCCTGGACCATCGCATTGTCTCTCATTGGTAGTCTGGATGCATCACACCTCCTGTGTGTTGCAGGTGAGATGCATCCTTGTTTCCCTGTGTTACAGGTGCAATGATTGAATGAGATTGTTTCCCTCTCTGGATTTTGGTTTTTTATTCATTATTTTCAGTGCTATTTAGTAGTTTTGCTACCTATGATCAGTATATCATTGTTGAAACCTTGTTCTTTTACATTATTCAACCTCCATTGATAAGAAATTGTGAATGTTTTTTATGTATTTTTCATCATTTACAGTCATCCTTTGCAAATAGTAGCTTAATCGAACTGTCGTCTTTTGATTCAAAAGTGTCACAACTGTCGTTTTGAGTCAAGAAAAAGAGTGTCGTAAAGTCTTCCTCTTTCAGATAGTCGATTATACTTTTTCCATTGTATTTGATTTGAATTATCAGTATTTGAAGTGTCAAAAGCAGTTTCTGATTCGAAATTAAAAGTGTCGTCTTAGTCTTCCTTTCGTCTTTTGAAAAGAAATTGTTGAGGTGTCGCTTTGAAGAAAGTAGTTCAGATCTATATTTAGTTTTCTTTTTGGCATTCTCACATTAAGGAAACGGAAAAACAAATACATTCATGTGCATTTGCATTTAGACTGCATGTGGAAATTGATTTAGGAAAGTGCATTTAGCATGTGCTCTTTGCTCTTTGTTGAAAGAATCATACTCTTCTTTCCTTAGTAGCTAGGATTTTCATTGCTAAAATAAAACAAATAACTGTTTATCATTTTAGATTGCATGTTTAGGAATTTTACATCTACATCACATGATGAACCTTGAAAGGAAAACTTCTTAAGAAAGATCAACTATAAATAAACCTCAATGAACATAAAAACGCATTGGAACCTAATGCACAACATCTAGAAGTCTAGGCTAGAGACGTATTCCGGCGTCGTAAAGCCTAGTAACTATCGTTTTCATCGTAGGTTGGGTGATTCCTCCTCTTTGATACAACAAGTTCTAGTATAGACTTGTGCTCCCACGTACCGTCGAGTATATATTGGGAGACCACAATAGGCTGATATCCTTTATCCTTAGGAAGCCGTGTCTGCCGCCCTATCGATCACAATGCATTGAACAGAACATTTGAGAAGATTGACTGCTGTACGTAAAGTCCTCAGTAATTTCTCTTTAATTTACCACCAAGGTGTATATTGCAGTTTTTCGATTGGTTTGGTAATCCCTCTGTCTAGATTTCCAAAGTAGTCACTTTCGTTCCTTTTCAACTCCTTAAAAGAAAAGGTCCATCTGAGCACTTGTCACTTCAGGCTCATTAAAAATCGAAGGCAACTAGAGTCACCTTTATCTTTTTCTTGACTCTTAAAAATTGAAAAAGCAAGTTGTGTCAAAGTGTCATAAAATTCATTTGATTCGGAATAACATCACTATTCCCTCATTGATCTTAGGTTGAGATAATGGAGTCCACCAATCAAGGATTTCCCCTTAGGGGGAATCCTAGTCCTTTATCTTCTTGGGGAGATATTGGTGCTCCATACATGGCTACATTGTCCCTTCCAGGACTCACAATTGGCCTACCAATTTGGCTATTCTCGACCTCTGTCATTCAAAACACTGCAATTCCTCAACAATCTAATCAGCAACCAGATTATACTGAAGTTATCCCTTCGCCTTCTACTTCGTTTGTTTGTCCTTCCCCTTATTCCTCTTCGCTTGGTGAAACTAGTGACACTAAAAACCAAGTAGCTGAGAAGAAAAAGAAAGGGAAGGAGAAGAAGAAGAAGCCAGCTACACAAGGGAAGAATAATGCATCATCTGGTGAAAATCCACACACTAAAGTTTCCAAACCAAAAACTCCATGCGTAATTTGCAAGGAGAGACATTACCATCGGGATTTCCCTTGCATCCCGTGGATCTTGAGGGAATGGTCTTCCCATTTGCACCATTTAGTGTCATCAACCTCTGACAGTCAGGTTGATAGCACACCATCAACTAGTGAAAACGAAGTCAATAGACAGAAAGGAAAAGTCAGAGTTCCACGTAGGTTATGTGAAGGTGATCGTACTCTTCACCATTGTCCTTTTCTGGATGAAGTCAAAAGCATTTTGGATAACCAGCCTGCTTCACCATAGCAACTTCCACCTAGATACAAGAAACTCTTGCCAGGTCCTTCGCTAGTTGAAAACCCGATTGACATAACTCAATTGTTGATCAAATCTCCTATCATTGAAAGTGAACCTCCTGAGTCCACACCGGACCAAAGTCAACTGGTCGAGATGGCAGTCGACCCAGTCTTTCCTTCAGAAGGCCCACCTTCAGATGATACAATTCTCGAAGAGAATGAGAACGGCACCATTCAAATTCTTTTCGTCGATACAGAGTCTAATGAACTTGGGGGAAATCCACCCATTCCTTTACAACAGGAAGAGACTGCCCTAGTTCATGAAACTTATCCAGACATTTATCCGGTACCTCCTCTGAGCAGTATAGTCATTTTCTTTGAATTGAATCAACTAGCAAAACCCTGCCTTCCATCTAATGTACCATTCTGAATCATAGTAAAAGTTTACAAAATGATCGTATTTGGCACAATCATAGATGAAGGGGCTTTAGTAAGTATCCTTTCCTCAACTGCTTGGAAAGCGCTTGGTTTGCCATCACTTTTGCTGAAAAAAAAAAATTATCAGGCTTCAACAAAGGAACCAGTCGACCATTAGGGATCCTTCCAAAGTTACCGATAACTTTGAGAAAGAAAACCATTCATTTGAACATGATGGTAGTCCAAGGTCCACTAGATTACAATCTACTCCTTGGACGTGATTATATATATAGCATAGAAGCTATTGTTTCCACATTCTTCTGAGTGATGTGTTTTCCACATGAAGGTAGACTGGTGCAACTTGTCGACCAACTTTCATTTCTTGGTTCAAACACAGCTATAAATCAACCATCATCCCTAAATGGTCTTTTCGCATCAACAATGTCTCTTCAACCTTCATCCAATCCACCTAATTATCGCGAGTAGTTCGGTGAGTGTGATGGAGATTAGGGGGCATGCACCCTAGTCTACTTCGGCAAGCGAACCCGGAGGAAAAGAGAGATTTTCTTGAAAGGTCATAATACTTGGACCGAATAACATTCCCGTATAGGTTATGTAATCAGTTTGACATAATTATTTCCTTTGTACGATTGTGAGTAGAAGCTCACATCATTCACCTTCATACGTTATGTGATTGGAAGCTCACAGCAATCACCTTTGTCTATTTCGATGGACAAAGCAAAGGAAGAGTTTTTGGTCTGTCGACGAAAACAATCCTGCCTAACCGCAGGAACTTCCATTTGGTAACCTAGAAACTCTCCTTTTACTGGAAGACCTGGGGGCATGAAAACCTTTGCATGCAAGTGAAAAGAAACCTTTAATTTTCTTAGTTTGTAGGTTCTCAACCCTTTAACCTCGTAGCTCAGTCATTTCTAGCTTGCATAAAAAGGTACTGAGCACATGTTATAGTAGTGTTCAAGCTCATTAAAAAATAAATATACCAAGAGACATTATCAAAAGACTGGTAAGAGAAATGTTCCCACAAGGTTCAAGCTCGTTAAAAAATCAACCTGCACTGAGCACATGTTGGCACAAGGTTCAAGCTCATTAAAAAATAAACCCGCCTTCGGTAAATAACCTTTGTGATCACTTTGCTATCTGACCTTTTGAACTTTGGTTGTGTTCCTTCCGTCATCTCCATTTCATTCAGCCGACCATATGCTTCCATTTGATTATTTATCCTTTCGAGGAACATGTGCAAGGAGTGATTCTGATTGCCACCCTCTTCACACTGCCATGTTTTGAGAAGTTCCAAATTTACCTGGAACCAGCTGCTATCCAAAAATACCACTCGTTCCTCAAAAACGAGTCTCTTTTAAGTTCTTTTTAGACTCGTAAAATATGAAAAGATTGCTGAGGTACTGGCCTTTCCAGATCGTCAAAGTAAAGGGAAGCACCATCCCTCCTCTATATTTTAATATTTTTGGACCTGAGGGATCATTGCACAAAAATATTGAGCGCTTGTCTTGTTCGGCTCACTAAAACTATCGAAAAGTCATCCCTTTCGTATTATTTTATACTTTTTCAGACTTAAGGGATTATACCATGAAAAAGGACCACTAGAGTTTCCTTTCCATCTCTTTTAAAACTCTCTAAATATGAAAAGGACTGAGTTGTGTTTGTCGTTAAACTCATTAAAACAATAGAGACAAACTTGTCCATCCGGACAAGAGCGAGTTTTGTTGTCGCTAGGCTCGCTAAAACATAGCGACAAGTTTGCCCAAAGGGAAAATTATAGAACAAGCATATGTCATCCTCCTCAAGCTTGAAAAAAATAAAGAGGTACTGGTTAGCAATGACTGGGGAAAAAGGGAAGAAAACTTGAAGAACTTCATTGATAGCAGGTTGCTCTTGAACATGACACTTTCACTCCATCACCATGATTGAGTCAGGTTGGGTTATTCTGTTCACCATCACCATTGATCCTCCGTACCATCCATGGGGTTAATGCTACTGATCCATCACAGTGTCGCCGACATATTCAAGATAAGTTGCTCAGAGAATTCACCAACCCAGCTAATGCCTCATCCACCACAATACCTTCACGCTCCATTTTTCATGACCGCCCTCCCAAACCTTGTATCATCAGATCATTTTCACCTCCAGAAAATCATTTGCTTTGTTTCGTGTCATAGATGTGGGATTCATTAAGGCCCTCCTACAATGGGTCACTTCTTGTCAACATCAGCTCATTATCCAAGAATTTGACTTAGGAACAACCCTTTCAGTGCTTTGAAGCTTGCATGCCTCAATGGCAATTTTCTCACTTCCAGCGACAGGTTTACATCAATGGCCTTCGACCGAACGATTTTGCGTGGTGTTCAAAGTCGGCTCATATATTCACACCATGTGAATTGTACTGTAGTACCTTGAGGATCATTATCATTATAGGTGATTCCTCTCACGCCTATTAACAGCTTACATCATTGGCTGGTAATCATGCGATGTCCTTCCATGTTCGACTTCAGGACATCTTTTCACATGGATCGACTTGTACATTAGGTGAAGATTGAATGAGTTTGAAGACCCTGGATTTAGTTTCATCCATCCTGCTATGATATATTTAGGAAAATAAAGACATCAAATGCACTCCATAGCTGCATAGATGATCATCCAAGCTAAGGGATGATGGCTCTACCAAAATCATCAGTCTGCCACACAGACGATTGTTTGTCCTATGTACATGAAAATGAATTTATAAAGTTGAGCATGGGAATGCCCGCCTCAGCTAGATCATGAAAATAATATGAATATAATGTATTGTATTGTATTTTATACAGGTCACCTTCCAGTTCGAAAAACCTCAGATCCTCATGATAAAGCATTTCACTCGACATCAGAGGATTTACGACCTCATGCTTTAGGGGGCAACTGTTATAGACATATTTTGGCACTGCAACCCCAATCACATATGTCGATAAAACAAGGGCACTCAAACCCCTAAAAGTGTTGTTTCACACGCTAAAGGATCAAGGTCAACTGATTACATAATTTCCCAAAATTTCTCCCTGAAAAACTACTTAGAACTGGTCAAAACTAGACCATACAAACTACTCCATGCTGAGGGTGCAATGCATCTCACTTGTTACACATAAGGGGTGCGATGCATACTGAAAATACCTTCTGTAGGGTGCAATGAGTGAGAGCAGAAAAATGACATAGGCAGTTTTCTAAGTGGAAACTCAGAGAATCTTCTAGAAACTACTCATATGACACTTGCCTCTCTAAATTCGCCCAGGGATGATTAAGAGATCATGAAATATCCAAGTGGAACCAAGAGCTATCATTGAAATGACACTAATCAAAAACCCAGAAGCTGACTCACCCCCCTACAAATATCTATATATGGATCCCTCATCCCAGAGTTCCAGAGGCTGGAATTTTTTTAATTTGTAAGGAAGTGTTGTTGGTTTCTCTTTGAGACATTGTATTGTTGGGTGATCTTGATTTTCATGAGGTGAAGAGGGCTTTCATGCTAGGAAGATGATGTTGGATCAGATAGCTAGGTTATAATCCTCTCTTATACTTCTACTATCAATAAAGTTATTTGAGTTTTCCTCCATATACTCATGTACTTGTGAATCTTGTATTTGTGTATGCAATTGTATGGTTAATGTACTTATGATTCTGCATTGTTTATGGTATCATAGATCTTTATGCTTTGATGGGGTTTTGTTGCTTTGCCTCTACAGGTGTTCTTTGAAGCGGGACGAGTGAGAAAGGAGTGGCAAGCTCTATCAAAGGAGAGAGGAAACAAGCAAGGAGCCAAGCGAAAGACTAAGGTTGGTGCTCTCTGCTTCTCTCTTATCTATCATACATAAAGGAAAACACAAGTTACTTTGAATTGTTTGTTTCTAAGATAGCTACCCATCTTAGTGGGACTAGCAGATCTGAATAGACACTAGTTTTCCCAGAAACACCACCTCCATCTTCCTTGCATCAACTTCAGAGTTTGCAGGGAAAGGCAAACTTTCTTCACCGTTTCGTCCCAAATTATGTTGAGCTTACTAAGGGTTTTACTCACCTTTTGAAGAAATGATTCCCATTCATTTGGGATGAAATTACTTAGAAGTCATTTTATGCTTTAAAGACTGCACTCATTAACGCACCTTTATTGCATCCTCTGAATTACCATCACGATTATCTCATGTATTTGGTCGCCACTGATAATACCATTGGTATGGTGTTGGTTCAGGATGATGATGATGGAAATGAGCATGTTATATACTACTTTATTCGTAACCTTTTTTATGTTGAGACCCGATATTCTCATATAGAAAATTTAGCATTGGCAGAAGTTCATGTTGTATGACATTTTCGTCACTATATTCTCTTACGCAAAATTGTAGTGATATCTGATTGCAACACCATGACCTATATTTTGTCTCGTCAGTTGCTAGGGAGAAAATACTCCAAATGGATTGTCATCCTACAGGAGTTTGACTTAGAGTTCACTAAATCTAAGTTGAAGAAATCACTTGTTTTTGTTGAATTAATTTTTGACCTTCCCTCTGCAAACACGATTGTTGTATCTGATGAGTTGATTCCTAATGAATCTATCTTCCTTATTTGAACCCACGATCCATGGTATGGAGATATCATCATATATATCCAAAATCATACCTTTTTGTCAAATTTATCTCACTTTGAGAGGCGTTAAACCTAGTACCTGTCCCAACCTTATCACATTATTGGGGATACCTTATACCGCCTTGGTGTGCATTCAGTACTTCGACAATGTCTGATGCATGAGGAAGCTGAGAAAGACTTGAATTACTTCCACTCTCAGGCTTTTGGTGGTCATATGTCAGGATATGCCATGTCAAAATATCCTTCGCACCGGTTATTTTTTGCCCTCTATTTCCAAAGATTGCATTCTTGCAGTCCAAAAGTGTCATGCTTTCCATATTTACAACCAGAAATAACAAACTCCACCTACTCCTTTACACCTAGTTAACATCTTCGGCCCATTTTCTAAATGGGTCATTGATTTTATGACTTATAACCCTCACTCAGTCAGGGGGAATGGATACATCCTCATTGTTGTTGATTATTTCACAAAATGGGTTGAGGCGATGCCTACCTACAATGTTGATGGTGAAACAATTTCTTTGTTTCTATTCAACCATGTCACAACTTGGTTAAGTATACCGCAAGCCATAGTCACTAACCATGGATCCCATTTCTGAAATCACATGATGACAAAACTTACTGCTCATTTGGGCTTACGTCACAATAGCTCAACCCTATATTACCCACAGGCCAATGGCCAAGTTGAAGTTGTTAACAATTTTTTTGTGACGATGCTTCAACAAACCATTGGGACACACAAAAATAACTGGCATCTCATGCTTTTTTCAACATTATGGGCATATCAAACTACTGCCAAAACAGTGACCGGATTCATACCTTTTCAATTGGTTTATGGTTTGGAAGCCACCCTACCTATCGAATGTGAAATACCATATTTAAAACTAGCTATCGAATTACTCCTTGGTACTTCA
This sequence comes from Pinus taeda, assembly GCA_000404065.3. Lineage (NCBI taxonomy): Eukaryota > Viridiplantae > Streptophyta > Pinopsida > Pinales > Pinaceae > Pinus > Pinus taeda. Next base: position 163,382 of record APFE030581826.1, read on the forward strand.
CCTAAGGAAGAACAATTAATTTATTTAGAACATCTTGACAAGACTCGCCGCATTGTCGCATTGGTAACTGAGACCCAGAAAAGACGAGTTAAAATTTAGTGGGACAAAATTCTGACCCCTCATGCTTATGTAGAAGGTGACTTAGTCCTATTAGATGATCAAGCTAATGACAAATTAGGGGATGGGATATTTGAACATATGTGGCATGGATCCTATATTGTTAAATGTGTGTTACAAAAGGGTGCATACGAGTTAGTTGACTATGATGGCAATCAATTGTTTGAGCCCGGTAATGGGCTCTACCTCAAAAAATATTACGCCTAGATTTTGCATAGATACCTTGTACATTATTGTGTGTTTCATTAGTGTGCAATTTTTGGTGTAAATGTTTGCATTTTTGAGAACATGTTTTCCCTTCTTACCACATGTTCCACTTGGTTTGTAGATGTCAATGAACCTTCTTCCTCATGTCGGTTTCACTGATGGCGCTTGTCGTAGTACATGGAATCTCTCTTTCACTGTGTGGGCACTATATGCTCCCAATGGTGAGTTAGTGAGTTTACAGGGCATATTTCTAGGTCGTACAACCAACAATAACGCCAAATATAGTGCATTTGTTAAACTATTATCGAAAGCTATTGCCCTTGGTATTCGGGCATTAGTTGTTAAACTTGACTCACAACTCATTGCATTACAGTTAAACGAGCATTATTTCATCAGAAACCCTAACATTTTAAGGATGTACTTATGTGTTCATCTCTGGGAAAGAAATTTTGATGACATTACCTATCAACATATTCCAAGACATCTAAATACATTAACAAACACATTGGCAAATCATGTATTAGATAGAAATTTGCGACACATGTAATAAGAAAACCATCACATAGTAGGAACAATAGATATAACAGATAAAACATATATATATATAAATATATATATATATATATATATATAATATATATATATATATATAATATATATATATATATATATAGAGAGAGAGAGAGAGAGAGAGAGAGAGAGAGAGAGAGAGAGAGTTTGAAAAATGTCTTTTTCATCAAAATATTTGTGTTTTGAGACACATGGCTTCTTGAGCCTACAAAAGTGTAGAAAATGAAAACTAGAGATATGGCTATCTGCCAAAATGGTGCTCATGGTTTCACGAAACATCTCTAATAACTCGGTTCAATAACCAATGCAGTCTTGTTGATACCCCTACAGTATGCCTCTGATATCAGAGTGGTACCTCATCAATATTCGCATACTTTGGAATGCCTCTTGTCAAGGCTTCTAGGTTGTGTTCCACCTATACTATGGGATCAACTCCCTCCTCATAAGATGCATCCTCAATCTGTCATGCCACCCTCCTAGCTATTGGAGAAACCCCTCGAGGTCTCTCTGGTCCAACATTTGCAAAAAATCATAAGGCTCAATCTCAGTTCACATAAAACAAAAACATAAAAAAACTTGAAAAAACTTAAAAAATAGTTTTTTACCTGAATCAGTCCATTATTTGCTAGGTGGAAGTGGGAGGTTGGGATCTCCCTAGAAATATGTACCGGCATAAGCCCAATCATATACCATGATGAGCTGCTTTCACAACCATCCAAAGAACGATGGGGGAAAAGAAATTTGTTGACCACCTCCATGTCGAGGCATCAACTCACCCCACCTCAACAATCATGGATCCTTGGGTCCTATAGCCTCCACCTCTACCCACTGATACCTGAATAATGGTACATGTTATAGGAATAACGTCACCAAGATTGACCCATAGCCAAATTGTTTCAATATTCATGTCTTGCATTTAGTGAGTTGGTCTTTCATGTTGACCAACAACCCTTCGCACCAATTAAATACCATGGGACTAAGACAATCTACTGCATACTTGAAGTGAGACTTGGTCGCTTTGTGTAGGGCCTGAGCTCCAACTATTCGAGCCATCGTATGAAGAATCGTTCTCAATGGGAGATTTGTGATAGTTTTTATATCTATTTTCCCACTCTTTGTTTTTCGAGTACCTAGGCAATGTCTAGCTGTCAACATATATGTACTCTCTCCCCCAGTACAAGAATCAGACAACTAAACTCGTCGTCCCCTTCTGGACAAACCTATGATGAAATAGATGTTTGCAATATCTATCTTGAGTTCTTGGTCTCCTATGGTAAATAATTGGTGGTCTACATCCCACCATCCAACCAAATGTTGTAGTAATTCGCCCGGGTCCTAATCCTAGGGATACAGAAGAATTTGAGTAGTCCACATTCCTGAAGAGCCCTTATGTAATTTGGAACTTGGGCTACTTCATAACCTATTTCCTTCCACTCTATCACCATTGTTCAGTGAAAAACCTGTGAAACATCCATCAACAAATTTTTTATTAGCTTCTATAGAATAAAATTCGAAAACAATCATTAATCTTGGAGTTTTTTGAAAAACATTTATACCACAGTGCGAGTGCATTTGTTTCCAATTTTTTCCGCGCTTCCAGCACGATGGTGCCATTGAGCTAAGGGAGAGCAGCGCAAGTCTGATGGGTAAAACCCACGTTGATCACCCTCAACATAAAAAAAAATTGATCCCTCCTTACCACCTACTCTATGGATGAAATCACTTAAAAACACAATCAAAATGCAAAGGAAGGACAAATATCTTACCTGCAGCAAACAGATCGTCGAACAGTGTCCTGGACTAGTTGCATTCCTGACTTGAAGATGGAGGGAATTTGGGGTAAAAAGTGCTCTCCAAATTACCAAATGCCAAATGGTAAATTTGTTTTTACTTTTTGAGTTTATATAAGTTTTTAAAGATATTTTTACCATTTAGGCCACATTTTTACTTATATTTTAATATTTTTCTTGAAACAGGTAACGTGTGTTCACTTGTGCAATGACAGGTCATGGATGAATGATGACAATGATTGATTTTGACTGAGCTAACGAGTTTTATTTTATCACTTTTTTTGACTCGTAAAAAATAAACGAAAAAGGAACCCGCCTAGAGTGATCTTTCAGCTCTTTTCTGACTCTCGAAATATGAAAATATTGTCGAGTACTTGTTGTTTCGAACTCGTTAAAGTAAATGAAATGATGTCTACTCAGTATAAGTTTAACCCTTTTCGGGATTGAGATAGACTTTTGTATGAAAAAGGAATACCTTGGTCACACATGGCTAAGAGGTTCTCTTGAATATTATTTTCTACCTTTTCGGATTCGAGAGACTATATACAAAAAGGCACCTCTGGAATTTCCTTTTTGCCTCTTTTTCAAACTCTCTAAACATGAAAAAGATTTAAGTATGGGGGTTTACGCAGTGGGTAGGTAGAGTGAAGTGAGGTGGGGGTGAGAGGGGCAAGGAGGAACTAGCGATGAGAGGGAAGGTAGGGAAAGAGGAGGTGGTGAGGGGTGAGGGGGGTCCGGGTAGAGTGAGGGGGAACAAAGGGAGTGAGGGGGATGAGTGGTGACGGGG